>JAURVB010001209.1:0-10737 GCA_033002965.1 Piper betle | reverse complement strand
AGTTATGATTCACGTACATGAATAGTATGTTTACAACATTTAACTTTTTAGTAATACCCGGGCCGGTTAGGGCGGGTCATTACAAATGGTATCAGAGTAACCTAGTTCCATTTTAGATGGTGGGCTGGACTACAGATGTTGGCTAAGGTGGCAGGTCACAGGCCAAATAAGGTGATGGGCTGGGGTTAGTAGTGGGGCAAATGTAGGAATTTTTGGAACGAAATTTCCTAAGGTGGGTGGATTGTAAGATCCCTCAACTTAATCCCACATATAATGCCTATTGGGAGAAGATCCTATTTATATGTGAGAATTGGCTATAGATCTTTAACTTGGGTTAACCATTTTAAAGAAATGACTTAGGCTCATTACATTCCTACTTTGGGCCGGGTCATTATAACACATGTTTCATACCATCACTTGATCTATTAGTATTAAAATAGATTTTGATCACACTATATACTTTTTTGTACACATCTGAGTAGGTTTTACAACTTAGCTATCAGCATAACAATAGAACATTAAATCCTTGTGGGAACAATCTTCTTACTCATCATTCTATTACTTGCTCAGTGCCTGCACTTGCACAATGCATTGATAGAGCAACAAGTTTTTGGTGCCATTGCTAGAGTTTTGATTTCCTTTTATTTTTGTTAATAGTTACTTTTTAGGAGACTCATTTAGTTTGTATTCTTAGGTAGTTTATGCAAAAGAGCCAATCAGATAGACTGTTTCCTTTTGATCCTAAAATCAAAAGAACTTGCCTTAGGATTAGATGGGAGCAAAGGCAAGCAATGGTTCAGAACTTACACCAGAAAAGTTTGGAAATCAGAACTTGGGAGATCAAGCATTTGCTATGTAACGACCTGCCATTTTTCATAATAATATTGTGGGCCTAACTGGCTAGGTGTTACTCAAAATTAAAGGAATTATGTCAAACATTATTAGAAATCATAACTTATAATAAAATCCCACAGTCTTGGACCGTTTCCCAGCAGCCACACTTATTCCTCAATTAAATAACAAAAAGGAGTCCTCATATTACTTTGCTCCATGCTCTAGTTGTCAATCATCTAATCTCGGATCTACACACCTGCGGAGACAATTCCGCGTTAGTGATTACAACACTAAGTAGTATAATATATAAAACAAACAAGTACATTATTTGACTGTAATCCGCTAACCCTAATATGAACGGTACCTGACTTGCGGGTTCGTCCGACTGTAATCCGCTAACCCTAATATGAACGGGGCATAAAATTATACATTAGTATAATTTTACTCGCGTCGAAAATGCATGCAACTAAATATTTAATATATGCCACATTAATTAATTTATTTAATTCGATAAGGTTCAACACTTCTTTATTTTATTAATTATGCTATCGCGTAATTTCTACGCGATTATCTTTTATTGATCCATTATTTTACTTTACGAATTTATTATAAGAATAATCGTTTTATTTATCAAATATAACTTTTGTATGATAAAGGTGAAGTCTCTATTAAATATTCCTCATAACCCTTCAATTTAAGTTAATTGCTTTTAATCAGCCGATTAATTAATTACAGTTTATCGTGATCAAAATTTATTAATTTCATGTAATAATTTATAAATTTATTATTTTGACCACTTAACTCATATTCCTTTAAATTAATTATTTCAATGATTTTAACACGAGTTGGTATTATTATTATGATTTTTAACTCAACCCATATCGAGTCAACCCGAAATTACAAAACTGCCATTCTTCTTCTTCTTCATCTTCTTCTTCTTCCCGTCACCATTCTTCTCTTCACCCAAAACCAGCACCAAGCTCTTCTCTTTCGACCAAAATCTAGATCCTATCCTTCACCCATTGTCTCCCTTTCCTAGCAACCAAATTAGCAGCAACAATCAAAGGGCGACTGCACCACCACAGTGACGAACCAGCAGCCATGGCGACTTCGACCTGCTGCTATGGTGACTCAGACGTGGCCAGCAGCACCGCCCCACGCGTCCCCTTCTTCCCGCACAACAACCCAACGCCCAGAAGAAGAGAAACACTACCCTACTGCGTGGTATATGCAACTGGTCGTGACACAAACGCCATGGTGTTGTTGCTGCAATTCAGCAGGACGTGCTACCATTCTTGGCTGTAAATTCTATGAAATCTCACCTTTAATTACTACAACATGAGTAAGGACGTTGATGCAGCAACTGATTAGCAAAAGATTATGACTTGTTGCTGTAATTAATCACAAACACACAAGAATTGCTGCACGGCAGCAACTTATGTTCGTGGGTGAATTCCTGGTTCTAATCCAGTTACATCCTCCCTTTTTCTTGTTGATTTCAGGTCTTAGTTTCCATGATTATCTTGTATTATAATCTTTGATCATATGTATGCATGCAAACTAAGAAGAAGAGAGGAAGAAACTTACCAAAACAATGGGGAAGCCGGCGTTTGTCCAAGGAGCTTATGTGCATGACGCCCCCTCCTTCTCCTTATAAAATGAAAGAAGGCCTAGGGTTTATGAAAACACACTTCGTTGCCGGGTAAATGGGTAAGTGATACGGTTCACTTTACTAGTTTAAACGGTTAAATGGTATGGTTTACTTAACCGGGTAAAAATACTTAACTGGTTAACTAATACTTTCCACTTGACCGGGTAATTGATAATTAACCGGATAGCGGGTAAATAATTTAAATAAATTCATGGATACCAACGTTCGATCCCACCGCGTCGAATAATTTAAATAAATTCATGGTAAGTAATTTATTTTTTCTGGGTCTTTACATGCTAACTAGGACATTGGTAATTAGAACTTGGCGGAACAAAACCCGATGGAGCAAGCCTTTGTAAACCATAACATGGGTAACCAAGTTGGCCCAATGAATCAAAACCTGCTAGAGCATGACAACCACAATAGATCATTGGCAGTATTAGATCTGCTACATTTGTAAGACTTTAATCTGAGTATTGAGAGTCCACAGATTGTAGCTATCAACTTGTGATGTTTCAAATGTTGTAATAAGTTGGATAGTTCAACTGACTACCAATTGAAGGCCACCATACATGCAGTACCAAGTGTCTATAGATGCAATGAGATTCAGGTTGTTTCCATTTTCCTTAAGTGGAGTAGCCAGACTTTAGTTCAATTGCTTAGCACCCAACTCAATCACTACTTGGAAGGAAATGTCAAGGAAGTTCAGGTTGAAGTATTTTCCACCTTCCCGAATGGTGTAGTTTAGAAATGTGATCATCTCGTTTGTCTAAATGGATAATCAATCCTTTTATGACACAAGAGAGAGATTATAGACTTGTTAAGGAAGTGTCTTTATCATGTTATTCAACTATAGGTTCAGATCAAAACCTTCTACAATGGGTTGATGAGCCAAAAAGTTGATGTTGCAGGAGGAGGATCCAACATGACAAAGACCTATGATGAAGCTTATGAAGTAATGGTGAAGCTAGCTTCCAATTATCATCAGATGATGTATGATAGGATAGTAAGGAAGAATGTGCCAAAAGTAATTCAAATTGATGCTTTAAATGCCCTATCAACACAAATAGTGGCATTAAGCAAACAAATACAAAACATGGAGACCAGGACTCAGGATCATGCCCTAGCAGCACATGTCCTTTTCCTATTATTTTTGTGGAAATAATACACAACAGGAAAAAGTGAGAACCAACTTTATCAGCAATCACGACAGGAAATAGAAAAAACTTCCATAAATATATAGTTCAAGTAAACCCAACAATAGTGAATGCAGACTTAGGAAGCTTCCATAAAAACTTTGGATAGGTAGAGGTGAAGAAGCTAGTCCCTTAGCCGAAGCTAGCAAAATATATTCCCAAGCTGCCTTATCCATAGAGGCAACAAAGAAAAGAATGATGAATCAGAAGATCCAAGAATTTCTGAACATTTTCAAGAAGTTAACAATCAAGATTCCATTTGTTGAGGCATTGGCCCAGCATGCAAGATTCATGAGACATATTTTGTTCAAAAAGAAGAGGCTGGAAGAATTTCAAACAATAGCACTCATTGAAGAGTGTAGTGCAATATTATTTGGGAAACTACCCCCAAAATTGAAGAATTGAGGGGTTTCATTATTCCATGCTTCATTGGATCTAATTTTCAAGCAATGTCATTTGTGATCTTGGAGCTAGCATCAACTTTATGCCACTATCCAGTGACAAGAAATTAGGATTAGGAGAGGTAAAACCTAAAATTGTGAAATTATAGTTGGCAGACAGGTCTTATACCTTTCTAAGAGGAGAAATTGAGAATATTTTTGTTAAGGTAGACATGTTTATCTTCCCAATTGACTTTTTAATACAAGACATGGAAGATGACAAAGATGTCGCAAACATCATGGGGCAGCCATTTTTTGCAATAAGAAGAGCCAGAATTGATGTGGCCACAAGGGAATTGATTATGAGGGTTTCAACATCTTCAAAGCTATGGAATACACAAAGGCAACTGACTGTTTGCAATCAATGTTATTAACAACAGCCACAAAAGTCCAAGAGATAAGCTAATTCTTAGACCCTCTGGAACACATACTTCCACAGACATAGAAGAAGAAGATGAAGATTTGACCTAATTAATGGTTTGGCTATATAACCAACCAAGCTGCAGTACAATGTGTGAGCAGCTGGAGCCCTTGCCTACATCACAGATAGAACTAAAGATGATCATTCCATCTATTCTCAATCGTCTAGAACTAGAATTGAGGCCCTTGCCAAAGCACCTTAAGTATGCTTTTCTTGCACAACCCAATATTCTACAAGTAATTATCTTTACAACACTCACATCTTTGCAAGAAGACAAGCTATTGTGAGTTCTAAGGGACTATCATCTGTCCATTGGATGGACCTTTGCCGACAACCGAGGCAATTAGCCCAAATATTTGAATGCATAAGATCTTGCTTCAAGAAGGATACAAACCAACTGTTGTGCAACAAACATGCCACAATCTTATAATGAAGGAGGTAATAAAGAAGGAAATACTTAAGTGGCTAGATGTGAAATCATCTATCCAATTGTTGATATTTCATGGGTTAGCCCTATCCAATGTATTCCAATGGAGGGAAAACAGTTGTGCCCAATATGAACAATTGGTTAATTCCCTCCAAAATAGTCACTGTACGGACTATAGGAAGTTGAACAAAGCCACAAGGAAGGACCATTTTTCTTTACTATTCATTGACCAAATGCTAGATGGGATGGATATTTTCATCAATGAATTTTCAATATTTGGGAGAACCTTGGACCAGTGCCTTGAGAATATAGGCAGAGTTTCGAAAAGATACGAAAGCACCAACCTAGTTTTAAATTGAAAAAAAATTCACTTCATAGACTCTCATACAAAGGCTTGGGGTGCCAAAAGGAATTGTACTAGGACACAGACTCTAATACAAAAGCCTGGAGGTTGATCAAGCAAAAGTGGAAGTAATTGAGAAGTTGCCACCACCAACCAATGTCAAGGGAGTAAGAAGCTTCCTAGGCCATGTTTGATTTTACAAAAGGTTTATGAAGGACTTTTCAAAAATTGCAAAACCACTTTGTAATTTGTTTGAAAAAGACACAACATTCAATTTTGAAGAAGCTTGTCTAGATGCGTTTAGTAGATTAAAGAAGAAACTCATTTCTTCTCTCATCACTCTTTCTGAGACTGGTCACTACCCTTTAAGTTAATGTGTGATGCCAGTGACTATGCCATTGGTGTAGTGCTAAGCCAGTGCATCAATAAGATCTTCCATACCATCTACTATGCATGCATGACATTGAGTAAAAGTCACATGCATTACACTACTAAAAAGAAGGAACCGTTGGCTATAGGATATGCTATAAATAAATTCAGCAGATCACTTAGCTTTGAAGTACCTATTGCAAAAGAAGGAGGCCAAGCAAAGGCACATTAGATGGGTGCATTTACTACAAGAATTGATCTGAGAATGTAGTAGCCGATAACTTATCTAGACTGATAAATGAGGACAATGGAACAACACATTACCAATTCAAGAGAACTTTCTAGATGAGCAACTTTCCCAAGTAAGGACATCCAACTTACCATGGCTTGCAGATTATATAAATTATCTTGTTGCTCATTTCCTGCCCGATACTATTGCATTCCATTAAAAAGAAAATGTCTGAATTATGTAAAACATTATTACTAGGATGAACCATTTTGTTGAAGATATATAGTGACTAGGTAATAAAAAGATGCATCACAAAAGAGGAAATGCTTGATATCTTTACCAGTACCATTCATTAAACTATGAAGGCTAGTTTGGAAGCCAAAGAACGGGTATGAAAGTGTTACAGTCAAGTTTCTATTTGCCAACTCTGTTTAAAGATGCTAACTCATTTGTTAAGCAATGTGACAGATGCCAAAGAAGTGGAAATATATCAAGGAGGCAAAAGAAGCCCTTGCATGGAATTATTGAAGTTGAGCTCTTTGATGTTTGGGGAATAGACATTGTAGGTTGGCCATGCTTCAAAATGGGTAGAGGCTCAAGCATTCACAACCAATGACTCCAATACAGTAAGATTCTTGAAAAAGAGCATTTTTACAAGATTTGACACCCTAAGAGCCATCATCAGTGACGAAGGGTAACAGATTTTCAACAAGACATTTGAAACTTTGTTGGCCATGTATGGAATCAAGCATAATATTGCAATAGTATATCATCTACAAACAAGCAGACAAGCTAAAATGGCCAACCAAGAAATCAAGAGAATTTTAGAAAGGGTTATAAGTCAACGAAGGATTGGTCAGTAAAATTAGATGATGCATTATGGGCTTATAGAATAGCTTTTAAGGCACCAATTGGTTTTTCCTATTAGGGTCCGTTTGGTTTGCAAGAACTAGTGTAAATGAAAAAAAATCATATGAAATGGAAATGCAATGAGATAAAATAACATGAAAGAGTAAAAATTTTCCTTAAATATTTGAATAGTAAGAAAATTAGTTAAAAATGAAATATTCATTCTCATGTGCATGTGTATGTGCTTACAAAAATATCCTCCAATTTCATTTTTTCATAAGAAAATGTTTCTTTGTAAAATTTTTTACATAGACTTACTTTCATTGAAAATGAAATTTCTTTTAACTAAATTTTAAGATATCCAAACAAAAGAAAATTTGGTATGTCCACATTTTATATTTCTTTCGAGCAATTTCAAGACAGCCAAATATACCCTTATAGGATAGTCTTTGGAAAGTATGCTACTTACCTTGTGAGCTAGAACACAATTTGGGCTTGTTGTAACACCCCAAATTCGATTCACACTAAGGAACCGAACCGGAATGTTACTGATCCCGGTTAGGTCGGCTAACCTAAACCCAACCCTGCGGATCTACTTTCAGCGTCTCGAGATGGAAAATGTTTATCACTATGCATGGATGAATGCATGGAACGCTAACATGCTATTACATGAATGACATGACAACTAGCTTACTAACAAAAATAAGTACGATAAAGTCGATATAAATTCCAAAAATAGAATGGACAAAATTTCTGTTAAAAGTGCAATTAAGGTCCACCCGGCCAAATCAATATGTATAAATATATCACGCATTGATATGTACACAAAATTTAATCTACTGTATAATTCAATCTAAATATGCTATTACATTAATATTCTATCGTCTGATATTAATGTGTGTAAGAGATGTCACTGCTCCTTCGTCCTGGCTAGCTTATCCTACTCCTGATCATCACATATACATATTATAAAAACACATCAGTGGCAAGTGTTACTGGTCTAAAAATATAACTCATATCAAACTGACTATGAGAGCAAACTCTCATATAAAAGGAAACATTTTCATGAAATCTCTGAAGGGCATCTACTAAACTAAAATCATCTATAACTGAACTTATCTACTACTGCTGATGCCTCGGCATGTTCTCATTTAACTTTATGGTCCCTTGAGACTACTATTATATCCTAAGCTCTTTTCTTATTTCCATGCCCACTCATGTAGTACAGTTGTCGAAAAATCACAAAACTACACACACATATATAGGTAGGCTCGAAGGCAACTTGTGGTGGATTTTGTTTTTGAAAACATACTCAAGGGATCTCATCCTTGAGGGTTATTAATCTGGAAAACTATTCGATTAAATGGCCTGAACTAAGTGGGATCTAATAAAACACCACTCAACACATCCTACAATTTATAAAAATTAAATCACAATAGAATAGAACAATAAATTAGGGTGAGTCCTAAACAGACATTGTAGAAGCTCTGAGCATGTCTTAGCACCTAAATAGTGAGCTCCTACTCCGTATCCAATCGACAGTCATGTGGTGACGGCGACAAGGTTGTGGCCAGCTTGAATATGGATCGTGGGTGAAAAGAGAAGGAAGAAAAAGAAGAAGGATGTTGGGTGAGAAAGATGATGGTGGCTGAATGATGACAATGTCAGAAGTGTGAAATATATAGATGTCAAGGGGAAGAAAACAAGTGGTCGGTGAGAAAAATGAATGGTCAATTTGAGAAAAATGAATAGTCGGTGAGAAAAATGAAGGGTCGTGGAGAAAAATGAATGGTCGGTAGAATGATTAATCTTTGTATGGAGCTTGATGAGATGCATGAGATAAGTTATGTGTTTAAATACAGTTACTTACTTGAGTTATTTGTTTGCATCTTTCCCTACTCATTACTGCCCTGAGATACCCATTACTGAAAATGAGAGTGATGATCGAAACCAACCAAAGCCAGCTTAAAAGGAGAAGGACAAGTAAGCCGAGAAAAGAAAGCACATAAGAAAGTTGCAGTTGCAAATCTGCAACAGGCAAAGAAAAAGGCAAAGGAATTGTTGGGAGACTAAAGCCAGTAGAAAGGAAAAGGTGAAGCAACCAATACAGGAGAAGGAGCAAGAAGAGAAGAAGGAAGTTAGAGCAATTGAAAAAGAGGAAAACAGAACTCAACAAACTTGACGAGGACTGAAAGGACTGAGACAAGGACTAAGACAAGGACTATGATAGAAGAGAAATCTTAGGTCCTAGCATGTAAAACCATGAAAATAAATAGGTTATTTTATTTAGGGTTTTGTAAATCTTAAAATGAATCAAATATTTAATTAAATTAATTCTTGGAAATCAATATTTTATCAATTATAACCCATTCTTAGTTTTTGACCTTTCATTATCACACAAATATAGTTATGATTAATTACGTTTTTCTATAAAATTTAATATAGTAACTTCTTAAATTCCACACATATTTATAAAATTTAATCTAATAATGACTTCTAGAATTCCACGCATATTCTTCTATATAAAGGAATGTTCTGTTATTAAATGAAACATCCTCTTAATAGTTTGTGAGCACATTTGACTCACAAAGGGGAAGACGTTAGGATTACTTGTTATAGTTGCAGGTTCTTCACCAAATTTATAGGTCTGTATAATTATTTAAAATGTTGTATTACCCTTTTTGGACAACCTAGTCAGCCTGAGCCCAGATTAGACCATCATGCACCGAGTGCAACCGGGGTCAAGGAATTGACTCAGTCCAAAACAATGTCGATGTAATTACACAATTTACGCACATAATACGACCCAGTGTCGGACCGAGTCAATTCTTTGACCCCGGTTGCACTCGATGCATGGTGGTCGGAATCTGGGCTCAGGCCGACCTAGGCTACCAACAAGGAAAATATAATGTTCTACCTATTATACGTACCTGACTTGTGATTTCGTCTGACTATGATCTGTGAACCCAAATCTGAATAAGGGAATAAAATTATACATTAGTATAATTTTATTTTGCATGAACCTACATGCAACTACATGACTAATATACTATCAATTTTAAATGATCTAATTAGTTCATGTTAGTCTTTATTTCTTATTAAATTTTCAGCAATTCAAATGATAATTAATTATTAATTATCCCCATCCAAATCCCCATTATCTAATTGATAATTCAATAATTAACATATCCCATACTTTTAATCTTTTGTATTTACCTTATATTCTAACTCAATCGCATCGTGTTCTCCTAAATTGACCTGGTTGCCATAACAATTCATTTAACGACCCCAAAGCTCCCAGCTTTATTGTAATCAACCAGCAAAAGCCGGTATTTTCACCATGGCGACCAACTAGTAATGTGGTGGCCTCCATTTGCTGCTATGGCGTCACCAAATTGGCCACCACATGGCAACCCTCAACCAGCCCTTGGTGACCCCATCCTGGCCACCCAAACAGCAATCCCGACCAGACCCATGGCGACTATTCTAGTCAGCCACATAAACAGCACCCGACCAGCCCGTCTTCTTTTCCTTCCATCCAATCTCAGACCCCATCTTTTATCTACCCCACTAATCTGAATGGAAAAATACCAAAGATCCAACCTTTATCCGCTGCTGTCTCATTGAACTCGGACTACACCCAACATGGGGACCATAATTTCACCATTCATGGTGGCCAACCAGCAGCCATGGCGACCATGTCTTGCCCCATCAAGGTGACGACCAGCACCACCCCAAGTGAAGACCAGTCTCGTCCTTTCCATTGCGGATCCAAGTCTGGCCAGCAACACCAACCTGGTCTCCCTATACTTCTTGATTTACATCTCTCCCCGCTAGTCTGACTCGGCCACCCAAGGCGACTCCATCCGGCCAGCAGCACCTCTGGGAACACTCCCTACTTCCAGGAGCACCTCTGGGAACCCTACTCACAAGGATGGAGGATGGTGTTGTTGCTGCTGCTAAAACAGCAGGACGTCC
>JAURVB010001207.1:0-45906 GCA_033002965.1 Piper betle | reverse complement strand
ATTTTTATTTAAATTTCTTGCCTATTGAATGGTTTTATTTTGCTTACATATCATAGCATGCATGTAGGACCGCGTTAGAACCCAATTGTTACCATTCATGCATCTCATGTTTGCATCTCCATCTTAAGACGCCGAGGGCAGATCCGGGTCTGCTTAACCGAACCCAGTAGATTAGGGAATAGTTCGGTCGCCGGTGACATTTCCGGGTCGGTTCACGGGTGAGCCGAAACGGGGTGTTACAGTGACAGCTTGGTGGTTGGTGGTTGGTGGAATCTTGATAAATATAATTATATATTTATATTGTTGGTAGGGTGACTCTTATTACACATTTAGGGGAAACTTTGTCCGTTTTGATTTTATAATTGTTGTCTTATGGATTTTGATTTGTGTTTGAATTATTTTGAAATGTGATTTCGGTTATCATATCTTACCCATAGGATCATGTTAGGTGTTGAACATCCCATGGATACATTATGTGCTTGTTGATCTATCTTGTATATTCATTCCGCTAGGGTTGAGTTGACCGAATTAATTAAGTTACAAATAGTTCGATCCCCAATAACATTCCAAATCAGTTTGAGAGTGAACAAGATTCGGGGGTGTTACAAAAAGGTAGTTCCACACACACATATTCAAAGACTCCATTAAAAAAACTGATTTCACATCCAATTGATGAATTTTCACCTATTTTGAGCAACCAATGCAATCAACAATCTCACAAATTGAATTCTTGCAACCGACATATACTTCGTGATAATCAATACCAGCATGTTGCCGATACCTCTTCCCAACTAATCTAGCCTTGTGTTTATCAAGGCTTCCATCAACCTTATACTTGGTTTTTTAAATTCATTTCACTCCAATAGCCTTATGTCCTTTTGGTAATTGTATTAATTGACAAGTCTTGTTCTTCTTAATGACATTGACTTATTCATCTGTTGCTTTAACCCATCATTCATTTTTTACATCTCCTAATATAAGAGGATTACAATCTTGACAACAAACATAATATATTAAATCACCATCATCACCAACATTATTATCATTGTCAATTTCACAATCTTGAAGACGAGGCAGAAGAGCGAATTGCCGAGGAAGATTGTCTAGGAGATGGTGGGGTCAACTCAATGGAAAACGAAGTAGATGCTTCATCAACTCGTGATGTAGATGCACGAGGAACACAAGTAATAAGATCATTAACAGTCAATATATCATCTAAATCAATTGAAATTGTAGTTTTCACTTTTTCATCTATTGTCCAATCCCAAACACTAGCCTCATCAAATTTAGCCATAGAAGAAATAATTTCATCCAAATTAATAAACAAATCTTTTTTACCACACATATAAGTACCCAACATCAGTATGCCAAACACTTGAACCATTCTCCTCAAAGACATTACAATTACAATTCAGAAAAATAAGAGCAATTTTTTCAATCACATCAACAAAATTGACACGATCATTTTCTTCATCCTCTTGTTTTTTTCGAACACGAAAATTGATAATATCCTAATTACCACAATAATGATATTTAATTTGAGATTTGTCATACCTTGCAATATTAAAAATATCTCTTCCTTGGCCTCTAAATTAGCCTCTACATTGATCTTTTTGATGATGAGTAGATGAATTTGTCTCCTCTTCATTAATGGTAATTTATCATGATGATAATTATCGCATCTTCATCTTTTTTCTTACTCGGCCTCTAATACCTCTTATTTTCCCGGAATGCTAAAAACATTCACTTGAATCTGGAAAGCTTGCTCAAATGTTGTAAATAACTCCTCCTTCACTTAGTGTTCATGAGATTGTAAACAACTTACAAGTTTTTTAGTGGTTATAGTAGATAAATCTTTGTTTTATTCAATAATACATACAACATGTTTAAATTTAGATAGAAGAGATCTCAAATTTTTTTTCATATCCTCTATATCTAAAATATTTTTTTAATTAGATTTAAGAGAATTAATGACAACTATGACCGATTATAATAATCAACTACATTCTCCACATCATTCATCTTTAATGTTTCAAATTCTCCCTTAAAAGTATTCACACGTACATTTTTTACCTTTTCAACACCTTTATAATTTTTCTCCAAGAAATCCCATGCATCTTTATTAGTATTACATCTTTGGTAGTTTTTCATCAATACCTTCTTTTCTTTTGCTGAAAGGGCATTGTAAGTTAAATCATCGGCTACCTCCCTTTAAACTTTAAAACAATATCCTACAAATTTTAAGACCAGAACAAAAGTTTCATCTGAATGCTCCAATAATCATAATTTTTTGGGCTAATAAATTTTAAAAGGTGTGGTGCAAAATGCTACAAAAAAAATAGTTAAACTAATCACTAGTACTACTTGTTAAAATAAAATAAAATCCAGAGATGATGTGGAGAAAGAGTAAACTTTTTATTGAAAAATCATAAAGGCATTGAAACGATAAAAAGATGACACATTAATCTAAGAAACAAAATTCACCCAATTTGACTTTAATATTTTCAACAAAAAATTGATAATTTGATCCCATTGCATAAAAGTTCTAGGCAAACAATCATGTCACGTCTAAAATATAATTTTTGCAAAAAATAAAAAACATTAACGATGATGCAGTCAACGAATAATAAATCATCCTAATCCCCGAAGGCCACGGACATGCAGAAAAACAAAACATGGAGAACCAATCAAGTGAGCAACTAAACTTCCTAAGCCATGCACATATGTAACGATCGCCCAGCAACAACTTCAATCTACAATACTAAACCCGGGTCATAAACTAATGTAATTTAACAACATGATAAAATTAAAACAAAATTAAATAGATATAGTATTATTCATAGAAAGCATGTCCAAACAAAAAAAATTGTACAATAAAGGATTATGTATATATGGAGAGAATAATAAATATGTTGAGTTAATCTCATGTCACTCGTGAATGATATTGGTGACTTATATATAGACTAATGAAAAATTTTATTACTTAAGAAAAATTTGTTACGAGAGATCATATGAAACCTATTTCAAATCCTTTTGGAGGCTAATAAAACTCAAAAATATACTACAAAAATTTTTCCTGCTACTAAAATTTTTGTATTATTTTTAAATTATAATATTTTTATTTTTTGGAAATACTTATAAGTTTATTTTTTAAAGATAATCTTTCATTGGGCTAGGCTTTCTAAAAAGAGGTTTATATCAATGATTTATACTTTTATGGTATATGACCTTGGAGGTAGGGGGAAAAAATTAAGAAAACTTAAATATATGTCACTAAGAAGAAAAAGGAAATAACTAATTATCCTTTAAAATGTTGGTGAAATAAGTAAAGCATTTGATATTTGCAATTATTTTGTAATAATATTTTTTCTTTGTACTAATTCAAATTGTGATATTTTTTCCTATAAGTCTAGTAATAATTAAAAGCCATCTATTTTGTGTCATAGGTTTTTATAGTTTAGGTTTTGACATAGTACTTTTATTTACTAAGCATAGATGTCAAACTCTAAATTGAATAAGGAGATGATAAATTCTCGAGATAATGAACCTTAATTTTATTATGGGCGGACTCTAAATTGAATGAGATAATAAAGTCTGATTTTGATTTTATAAAATAAATTTTAATTAAATAAAGATATAAATTATAATAATTTAATATATTATTTTATTTTATTTTATTTTTAAAGAAATAATTTTTTGTTGTATTTTATTATATTTTGATTAGTTGAATTGTGCGTAATCTTGACTTTTTTATTATTAATAAAAATAAATAACAAAGTGTTGATGGTTCAATTATCTTCAAATTATTTTAAGCTCTGCAATGGCGTCGCTGCCGCCGTCGCCGGGAGTCGCCGCCGTGGCCGCCGCCGACTGCGTGGAGCCGCTGCTCCACTTCGTCCTCTCCTCCTCCCATGAGCTCGACCTCCGCCTTTCTCAAGACTACTGTGCCCATCTCCTCGCCCCTGATCCCAGCCTCTCGCAATCCGACCGTCTACGCTACCTCCTCCATGACTCCCATGGTGAGTACCCACCCATATCATCTTTCCTTTCTTTTTGCGTTGATATATTGATGCGATGCATGGCTCTTCGTCGTTCGTGGCTATGTCTTGTGTTAGACGGAGCGGGTGATTCGGGTGGAGGGGTGCCGTCGTACCCATTATACAAGCAGGTGGCGTCGGCCTTGAGCCATTGCATGAGGGGGGCTTCTATACAGCGTTCTGATGATTCTGGCCAGTCTATTAGAGGAGGTGGATGCTTACAGGAGGAAAAGATTGAATCTTGGGATAGCATGATTGCAGAGAAAGGTTTGGAGCTTGAGAATGTATGTGTGTGTATTTGTGTCCTTTTGTGGCCTTCACTCTGACTTAAATCATTTTTTTATTCAATGGGTGATCGGCTAATTGTGTTGGTTTGTTGTTGAATTGGTCCAGATGTTGACGAGAGTGGAGTTTGAGATTCATATCCAGGAGCCGTTCTTTACCCTGATCAGAAGTTCTGCCTTTGAAAATTGTTTGTTTTGTATTAGTTTTCTGGCCTTATTTTTTTACTAGTGGTAGCTCTAATTTTTCTAACAGATGGATCCAAGAGTATTGAAGGAAGATGTGCAGTTGGTGATTATAATAGGTAAGAAGCATTGACGGATCTGTCTCTTGTTATCTTCTTCAAGGGTTTTTAGGAACATGGGGTATATAACATAATTGGAGAAATGATGCTGTAGTAGTATAATGAAAACCAAAGTTATGCTTACTAATGAAACTATAAAAGCTCATATAATCCTGTTGTCAATGTTTCTGTGACGATTTAAACTGAAAAAAAAATGGAAGGATGTGTCTTGTGCTTTCTCATAGCAAGCTCAATCATAATTATTAGATTTGCTTTGTTATTACAGGATGTCCCCTGGTGCATTTCTTCTTGTAAACAAATGTCTTCTCCTTGAAATCCAGGTGATAAAATGGCACAGATTCGTCTGCCTCCTAACATCTTATTTTATATTTACTGATATATGATGATAATGAAGCTTTGGTCCTTCAGACAGTTAGGCGGTATTCATCTTTTTCTGATATGTTGAAGGCAGAGGGTCTTGCCAATGTTCTTCCAGGCACTAACACAATTGAGGAAGGTGATTGTCACTTCTCGTTTTTTTATGAGAATCAATTTGATATGTGCCTAATTTGGTGGTTTTAACCACCTCACTTGTTGGTTATTTTCTAAATTTATAAACTAGAAACATCTTTGTATTTTGAAGAAAATAAATGAAATAGAAAGTTCTTTGTCTTCTTCTCCCTCTTGTTCTAATCTATTCCCAAGGCTTCAATCTTGGTTTTTCGTCACCTTTTATCTCTAATTTCGTCATACTTTTCCCCATTTCTTCCCCTAAATCTATGATACGAAATTAGTTCATATCACTTTTCTAGTTTTCATCAAACAGTTTTATATACCTTTTTTTTTGTAAAATTGGTTTGCTTTGTATGTATCATTAGATGAGTGGATTTAAAAGGTGTATTATGTTGTGCAAGTGTATGTGCATTTTTCAGGGACACAAATCTACCGTAAGTTTTATTCTGAAGACAAAGAGAAGTCAAATGGTGTTCTAGCAATTTGTGTATTAGTGATGGCTTGCCAACCATATATTTCCATTGCGAGTTTGGTTTCTGTGAGTTCCATGCTCATAACTGGCTATATGCTATTTTTTTGTTATTTATCTCCCTATGCTAAAAGCCTTTGAAAATTTTCTATTCAGGGACTTGGCTATAGGGGCATTGGAAGGCTGTTGGGTTTGACGCATACTGCTGGCACGGTAGATGATGCCCTTCCTCCTCCAAGATCAAGTCTCATATCTTCATTTATGAAGCCTTATAAACTGGAAGTAAACTTGCAATGAAAGCTGAACCTTTAATTTTTAGATATCCAGATATTCTTGTAAAATATCTATTATGCAAGCATTGATTCTCTTGTTAAGACATTCTTCGTGAAATCTTAATTAACTTCCCAAAGATCAGATGATAGCAAAGATGAAGTGTGGCTGTATTGTAGATCACTTTGTAAGAATGGGTTCTGGAGGAATCCTGATGTTCTTGCTTTCACAATCTTTTACCGTATATCTAGTTGTCTTCCTGCTCAACAACAGGTCAGAGGTTGCATCTTATCTTTTGGAGCAAGGGCCTTGGCTAAACATTGTAATCGTAGTACTGATAGATGGTGGGGTATTCTACAAGGGAATGGTGAGCATTTGTTCATTTTTTTTCATTTTAGTTTGTGGGTTGAGCTGATGAGCCATAAAATTGATGAAAACCTATTAGTACCTTATATTGCCATGGTTAATTGTTGACATTTCTGTCAATAGAACTGAAATTTTGCTTTCAGATTATGACAAGAATAATCTTGCTCTGAAATGCATCATGGTCTTGATAACTCGGTGTTGTTGGATGAATATTCATTTTATTCCCTCAAGTGGATGTGTGATGGAGGTAAGGGTAGCTGATGGTTATGGTGCTCGCTGGTCAGTAGATGGCTCTAAGGTACTTTTTAAATTTCTGTAAGGTACTTCTTAAAATTCTGTTTATCTATCATCAACTACTAGTGATGCCTATATTCCCACTGTTAACATCATTACATCCGCGCCAAAATAGACGCGGGCATTAAAGATACGTCACACACAGGGAGGGAGTCCTTTTATGGGTTGACTTTGATACCATGTGAAATTAGTCCATGAACTTTACTCTAAAATGATTATCCATTTTTGAGGGTTTTAGAACTCACGTTTATGTTACTCAGTACTTATTTTATATAGAGATGTAGGATAATAATATTAACATGCACCACAAAAGCCTATGCTGTTGCAGTTTATTGGGTTTTTGGAGCCTTACACTGTGGATGGCCACTCAAAGAAATGGCGACACTGATTGCGTTATATCTTAGGTTTTATGCTTTCAATTATGGGAGGCAGAAACACTCGTCAAAATTGCTCCATAACTGTGTAAGTTAATGTCTTAAACCTACAATGTTTGATGCCCAACTTCCTCAAAGCCCATCGGTAACTGCTCAATTTATTTTTTCCCCAAGGGCCCCTCATGCCAACAATATGCTGTGAAATCTTTTGAAGCTCGTAGAGTTTTTGTGGCTGGATTTGGCTCAATGGCAATTCAAAAGAAAAAAGCTCGATTTGAAGTTCTGATTAAAGTTCACATAGATGAGGGTACGTGTATCATTTGTAAGGCAAAAATTTTGCTTTAAAGGTATTCGGTTGTAATAGAAAATTTTATATAAAAATTTAAGAAAAAATTATTTCAAAATTCTTTTTTGTGGCAATTATAATAAGTGATTGTTTTGTGAAGGCTTTTAAAGAATTTTTATTATTTTATATTTTGTCAACAATCCCTCCAATATGAATTTGGATCGTCCTTGTCATAATTTTTTATTTTCCCAATAAACAAGATTAAAACAACATTGCCAAATGCCCTATTAAAGTCCATGTCCACTTTAATTTTGGCATCAAGTTGGTATCCGGTAAAAAAAGAAGGCTTTTAATACTAAAACCCTCAAGTCGAATATAATCTCAAGAATACTATTTTATTTTTGAAAAATATACGAAATTTTAAACGTGAAACTAATTTGAATAAGCCACTGATGTTTGTTTTAAAAAGTTATTGATAATTCTTGTAATTTGAGTTGGTTATTTTAATAGCACATGCACACAATAAAAAATCTAATTTTAATGTTTTATAATTATCATAAAATCACTAAAATTACAAAAATCATTAGCCTCTAAACAAAGTTTGATTCAAAGTGGTGGACCAATTCGGTAGTCGGTTAGCGGGTATAGCCTATACCCATTAACCCGACATGTCTTCCCCGCCATATATAAGCCGCGCGAAGTGCATCAGAATCTCCAAATCTTGGAGATCGTGTATGTGTTGGACTTCTTCTTGCACCATCTTCTTCTTCAACCCAGAGCTCTTTGGGATCGTGTATGGCGTTGTCCGCTTCTTCGGTGCTTAGCTTAGCTTAGCTTCGCCTTCCAGACATATGTGATGGAGGTGTTGGAGAGGTACCGCCACTTGGGTCTGTCGGAAGCGTTCACCCTCATCGCCACCTACCCTTTTGCTTGTTCCGAATTGAGCACCATACTCCGCCAGGCGTACAGCAAGGTCCCCAAGAGCCTGCAGTCCCTCCTCTTCCATGACACACTCGCAGCCTTCCGCCTCCTACCGCAGTACGCGTCCTCCTTTTTTTGTTCTCTTTGTAATTTGGATGTGTATAATTGGATGTTGAATAGGTGATCGGAGTTGTCTACGGTGAGATGCTTCTTATTTTTGTTCGGTTGCCTATGATGGTTATGATTTGGATTTTTTAGCTTTTACTCTGAAAAGTTGTGTTTGGGATTGCTGGGATAAAGATGTTCGATATTATTTGTTTGATCGTCCATGACGAATGACAAGTTTAAATTTCTGGATCGAAACTGCAATTGGGTGTCCTTGTGTGCTTGTTTAGCAGTAGATCATTTTATATGTCAGGCGTCTGTCGGTTAAGATTGCATTTTTGGCTGTGCGTGCTCGAAGGCTGTTTGCTCATATACACTTTAAGATTCTTCTTTTTGTTTTTTTTTTTTGTAAAATTGAGATGTTTTCTTGGAGAATTTGAATTCTGAGGGTGAAAATTGGTTCTTTTGTGGTACAGAATGGCTACCAGTCGTGCGGTTTCTGCTGCAAATCTCCTCCTTCATGCTGCAGAATTTGCCTTTCCAAAACAGAAAAAATCACTGGCTGTGACCGAGTTCAAACATGCGGTAGTGGCACATAAGAGACGTTGTAAACCACCAAAAGATCAAGAAGGTGAAGTTTTACATTTTTTATGTGCTAGTTTACATGTTAATTCTTTGATTGATTGATATGGTTTCTACTGCCTAATAGGAGCTACTTCCTATTGTTGACCTCGTTCATCTCTCAAATGGAGCATGAGATGCCATTGTAATCAAATTTTGCTTTTTATAAGTTTAGATGCACTCATAATTTTGTTTTTCTTTTCGTATTTGATGTGGATAGCAATGAATTTTGCTTCTATTTTTGTTGGGTGTACAACTTTTCAGTTTCTAGGGTTTCTGACCATTAGCTTCTGAAAAAGGACTTGTACTTAGCTAAAGGAGTTTATTTTAGAACATGTAATCGACTGTTGTCTTCTATTGTGAGATGAACTTGATTTTTTTTCCTAACATTCTGAAATGTTATTATTTTATGTATAATTTTCCAAAGACATTTAATAATTTCGGTGTATCATGTTCTTTTAGGTTCAGCATCACTGCCAGAAGATGTTCTGGTCCATGTATTTAGTTTTTTGGATATGCGTTCTTGGCGGCTGCAAGTTCAGTTTGCTGGTAATTTGCCATCTCTGCTAACATTGATCTTGCCACTGTCTATGTGACTCATACATGTTTTGATCGATTGGCTGATGTTAAACCGTCATGCAAAATACAAATTACAGATAAGGTTATGAAATTAAATGCCCAGATCGTTATGATCTGCCTGATAATAACTTCTATAGGTATGCTTCTTTTGTTGCACTTTTGGATGTTAATTCTAATGTGCTTTTCTTCTTTGTGGTAAGGTCATGGTATTCAGCAGCCACAGACGATGGGTTATGGCATCTCACAATATGTTCAGTTTTTTGGCAATTCAGATGGTGTCAAGACAAGTATACCAATCATGCAAGCAAGAGGGGAGCAGGAAGATGCCACCTTGGTGATGTTAAAGGACCAAAGTCTACTTCATCAAACTTTGGATGGAAAGAAGAATTTAAGCTAAGTTACATCGGTATGTCCTCCAATGGTGAAATTGTTATTACTATTTTTGTAATATGGCCTGATTAATTCTGTATTTTTATTTTTTTTATTTTTTATTTTTGCTATTTTATGTTTTGAAGTCTGGGGGTTTTCTTTCCAGGTAGTTGTTCGGTATTGAGAGACAACAAGCACTTCGGCTATTTATGTAATGCCTAGGGTTTAGTATGATTGGCATAATTGACTGGCACTTCGGGTATAGTTTGATTGAATTGTGGCATATCAAAGTTTTTGGCTTTTTCATCCTCAGTTCTTCGGGAATAGTTACGCAAACTGCGTGCATTATCCCACCATGGCAAAATTGCATTTTTAACACAATTTTATCCCATTTTAGCAATTATACTGGATTCGATCATAATAAGATTGATGTTCAAACGCAGTACTCTTGATTAGGGTTTTTAAATGGATTTTAGGGGGTTCAAAGGGGAATGGCTTCTTCCTCGTTCCTGTTTTGTGGGCATGCTTTATACTCTTATGAGATTCAAGCAAATTTCTCTGTTGTCTAGGTGCCAATTGACATGACTAGAATTGATCTCCCAACTTTATTCTCTTGCTCTTTGGCAACGAGCTTTGATTTGTTAAAAGCCACGTTCTTTTTGCAAAAGGTAACTCTTGGCATTTGGGACACATAGATTTAGGGTTTACTGCCGAAGGTTGTGCTGCTTTTGGAATGGATCTATTTCCCTGTTTAGGAACTGGATTTGTTCTTGGCTGCTAACTTAAAGTCTGAAATTGTGAGAGATTCAGATTAAAGTTGAATTCAGTGTACAAGTATCTAGGGACTGAAACTGGGATCTTACTATGCCCGAGTTCATTCATGTTTGTTAGGAATCTTGGTAATGCTTAAATTGCTTACATGGCTCATTGTGAGGTGGAAGATGAGAGTACCCATGTTGAGTAGGCTCCCTGTCTTATAATTATCACCATCTAGAACAATGCTTTTAACGCTTCTCTGCAAGTGTGGAAGTTTCTCTTTCTAATCCATCGTTACCAGGATCTGCTATTTTCCCATGTTTTTTTCAGAGCTGAGCGAATGATGGCAGTATTTGTGTCTTTATTTGTCTTCTGAATATATATCCTGATAGCAACGATTTATTAGCCACGCTCTTGTACCTTGGCACCTCTAATCACACCAGGATGATTTACGTATTATGAGGAGACCCTTTATAACTGGAAAATGGTAAACCCCAAAATCATTGTTATAATATCATAAATCATCCCGGAGTGATTAGTGGCACAGGTAAGTAGCATGGCTAAACTCTCTATTTGCTCCAAAAAATTATGCAGGTATTGGTTATAAATTTGATGCGGCTGTATAAATTGTGGACATCGTTTTTTTCAGGGATTCCTGCATGTAAGTCTGCATCAAATAGGGGATATTGTGTGCGTTGTAAATCCATAATCTGGCTCAGCAAGGCATCGTGTGCAAAGTCGCACCACATTTTAAACAACAAAAACAAGAGACGAGATGTAATTCCCTTATCACCTACTCAGGTAAATTGTATCTCATTGATCCGCATTGCCTATATCGTGTTTGTTTGTATTTAAATAAGAAAAGACAATGTTGCAAAAATGTTTGGTTGAGAAGCATTTCAACTTTCCTGCCAGTACAGTTTTAGTTTGGAAAGAGTGACTAGGCAACCTACAATTACTTCCCCCAGCACTCTGCTAAAATATATGAAGTGTCATATATATATATATATATATGAACTGTTTGGTTTAGGATGATTCATTATGTATGTGCTAATTTTGTCCTACATAACCATACCGATTGGAGATGAATGATGATTTAGTATGCTACTTCAGTTAATAGCCTGGAATAGTTTTGTGCCCCCTTACGACGCTGTTGTACCTGGTACAGGTAGTGGCCTATCTGTTAGGTGACTCGTTTTTGTTATCATCTTCCGATAGCGATGAGGACAGCGATTCAGAAGAGAGTCAATGGATGGATCAACAATTCACTAAACTATGGGCTGTTCCGCGACATATGCGGTACAAATAGCTTCTTCTTGTCTTAAATACTTATTCTAAAATGTTGCCATTTGCGGGAGCATTGCTTCTATGTGTTGCAAGACTTGTGAATAAGCTGCTTTTCCTGTAAATAGCAAACTTAGTTGATGTAAAAATAAAAATAAAAATAAAAATCCTTTTTTATATTTGGTTCTATATATTTCAAGTAAATGGTAAAATTTTTGTTATTCCCTATTTCAAGTTCTCCTTATTTTGTTCTGCTGCAATGAACAGTAAAGGAGTATCTCACAATTGAAATAATGGGCTTACAACTACTAATGAATTTGTGTTTCGGGACTTTGTTTTTACCATGGTAAGTGATTGTCGAAATTTCACAAACGAACGCCTGGTGCCTGCGATGGTCACCCTTTGCGCACCCAGGTCCCAGTCGCACAACGAACAACAAATTATAACCATCGGATTGAAATAACCCTTGATTTTAACTGAAATAACCCTTAATTTTAACGCTTTTGAAGGAACCTAAGTAATTAACAACCGTTACGGGTTCCCAAAAAAACTACCACCAAAGATATAAACAACCATATGACTACCTTAGAATGGCAATTTCAAAGCCCAGATTTCCTGGCGTTGGGTGTGCAGGGGAAGCAAGCGGCGCAGGGTCCAATAGTTGGGTCAGAAACTTTGCAGCACTGATTAACGGCACCCTTCCTATACCACTCAGGAATGGGATTCATGATCTCCTCTACGGAGAACCATTTGCTTGAGCCATAAAATTTTTTCCTCTCTTGGTAGAGCAGAGAGCAGAGAGCAGACGCAATTTCCTTTTTGTCAAGTCATAAAATCCAGTGATCATAGGAAAACAAACGATTACTTTAATTCATTTGATGGAAAATATAATTTTCTTTCCCATGAAAATTGATGGAAAAGATTAAAAAGTATCCTGGTTATACTGGCCTTCCCCATGAAACAGTTGAAGATTGCCCATGCAGTATACCAAAGAGACGGTTTCTTACCAAGAATGGCGTATACCAAAAACTTAACATTCCATTCTTGGCTTCAAAAAAAAAGAGATTTGGTAACCAACATCAATCTGCTAACCCCAGTTAGCATATCACATAGCATTCGTTAATCTCACATTTTCATAACCATCATTCCTAGTCTTTTGTGTGCTATCATATCCGTATCTATTTGGGTGTTCCACCTAAACCTTTCACATAAGCTGGTTCCAATATTAACTGTTTTCCTCACAAATCTATTCAAATGGAACAAAAGTTTTTATAACAAAGCAGAATGGATGAGAATTGACAGTAAGAGTTCAAGCAAGTCTCTGAGCATCCAAAAAACATGATAGACATCTTACGAACCATAAAACAATCAGAATTGGTTACTATATTTCAACCTTGCTCCTATAAAACACAAGGTCTTCTTAAGAACAAAATTCAGACTTTGTTTAACAAAGACAGGCAAACAGGGTTCTGAGAACATAAATCAGACAAGCAAAGATTGGCATGATATTAGCCGTGAAAGCAGCAAATGTTTCACTATACCTTCCCAAACTAAGCCTGTTTTTTAGCTTTCAAAGGTCGTTTTGGAATTTTACTGAGGACCTTCTCATCCAAAACAGCATACTGTTTTTTGAATTCAGCAATTGCCTTCTCAGAAAATGAGTCAACCTGATCTTCGTACTTCTCATACAATACTGGTACCGTGTGCAGCAAAACGAACGCTGATTACCCATGCATAGAGGAAGAATATCAAATATCAGTGCAAAAATCTAGAAACACTAAGTGAGAAAAAAAAAAGAGTAACATCTCACCAATATAGATCAAAGTCAAAAAGTTGCACCAACCACCGACTATAGATAGCACCCACACACCAGCTATCACCTTCATTGAACAAAGTGTCAACTATTTTAAGAGAAGATCAACAAAATTGAAATTATTCAAAAGAAAAATGGAACCTTACCGCTAAGAACTTCTTCAGATCACGTCCCAGTGCAACCTCCCTTAAAAAAAATAGGGCTCGGTTGATCTCAAACCTCAAGGCAAGGGCCACGTTCACAACAGCATCCTCAGAAACAGTGACCTCAGGAATGCGCAGAGGTGATCTGCACACACAGATTTTCCTTATGGACTAAAACAGCAGCAAGGGAAATGAATTGAAACAATGACGCAACAATCACACCAAACTGCGTACTTATTGATCAAGTTCGAGGCATTAGACCCCAAGAAAGCCAAAGCCAGGGCCAAGATAAGGCAGTGGCAAACGAGAGACAACAAATGGTATTCAATCAACTCAAAGAGGACCCATATAGCAGTTGCTGCACCAAGCACCCCACTTGATATCTTTTTGTTTCTCCAAAGTAGAACATCAGCAGCTGCATAGCAAAAATCGACAATACAGTTCCTAAAACTCGCCAATCACAAGAAATATACATTTTTTTCAAGGTTACATCAACATTGACAAAGCATTAACACAAAATCTACATTTAATGAAACAAAATGTATGAAAAAAACCAAGAAAGATTTGGATCACAACACAACGATCAACATTAAAAATAGTAACTTCAACGCATAAATCAGGCCACTAATTCACGAATCGCCCCAATTTTTTCCCACAAAAAATACGCATACATTCATAATAACAAAGCAATGCCACAAATGATAACCCTAACCGTCGCTCGATCCAAAACCCTAGCGCAAGACCGGCAAGAACACGATCCATTCATCCCCCAACACAGAGTGTACAAAACAACATCGCAAAAAATATATATGTGGAAAACGAAAGATGGGGGCAAAGTGGGTACGCTTGCCGCCGCCGAGGACGGAGTGGACGGGCTTCTGGCGGCCAAAGAGGCGGTAGACGGCGGACTTGATGGAGTCGGAGGCAGGGGGCCTGCCGGAGTCGGAATCGGAGGAAGACGAATCGTCGCATTCGTCGCCGTCGCCGGGGCGGTGGTGGAGCTTGTCGGCGATCTTCTCCATGAGGGTTTCGGTCTCCTCCTTGGGCTCGACGTCGGCCATTGCCGCAAAATGGGGAGGAAGGCGAGGGAGATGGGAGGAAGAGAAACCCTAACAACGGTCCCGAAAAAGTCGTGGGCGGTGGGGAGGGGAACGGCGAAGGTGTACGAAAAGCGGTCGAGGTTTTGAGTGCACGACGAGTAGTGGCACCCCCATCATCTCCTACTTTTTTGAATTTCAAATTGCCCATCACTCTCACCCTAGGGGTACATTCGGGAATTAAGAATGATTTTTTAAATAAAATACATAAATTACTATTGTTGTAAAAAGAAAAAACAACAATAATTAACTTAATGATTATAACGCAGATAAATATTTGTATATAAAAACTAGTCGATCACTCGCCACGCGTAATAATTGGCATAAGATATTTTTTTAAATAGTTAAATTAAATTAAAGATTTATAAATTATTTTTATTAATAAAATAAAATAAGGTATTTGACGTGAAACTAATTTAAAAGGTATTAAAAATGTCTTGGGCCTATACGACCGATAAAGTCCGAGACACTTATTTTATTTTAAGATTTATAAATAGTGTCAAAGTCCACCCTAAATTATATTTGACAATAAACTAAAGTTGATATGGGTTAGGCCCGTAAGTGGTTTTAAAGGTGAATAGATTGTAATGTCTTGTGGTGTAACACCCCGTTTCGGCTCACCCGTGAACCGATCGGGAAATATCACCGGCGACCGAACCGTTCGCTAATCTACTAGATTCGGTTAAGCCGACTCGGATCTACTCTCAACGTCTCAAGATGGAGATGCAAATGTGAAATGCATGAATGGGAACAATTAGGTACTGATGCGGTCCTATATGCATGCTATGATGTACAAGCAAAAATAAGACAAAATAATAAATGAGAAACCAAAAGAAAATATATGCTATTACGGAAAAACGGACAGAGTTTCTCCTAAAAGTGCAATAGGGGCCAACCTGCCCACAATAAAGGTATATAAATATTTTATGAAAATACGATAACACATAACAATCTACCATGACATTCAATCATTATCTCATTCGTTTTTACCTGAGCAGAGTTTGAACTCCAAGGCTCCCTACTCATTCATATTTATCCGTTCATTTCATAACAAGCAATTCATCCAAACAAACACATCAAAATTTATCATTCACATAGCATTACCACATCATCATTATACATTACACGCGGCAGGTACATGTGTGCGCGGTTCCGTGCTGCTCCTCCGCAGTCCCGACAGCTTTCATCGCTCGCATTCCTCACCTACATATATATAGAAAAACCGTCAGTAACGAGTGTTACCGGCCCGAAAAATAACTAATATCAATCTGGCACAGGAGAGCAAACTCTCCTGTTGAATGAAAACCATATACTTCCTCAAGAACTCTCATCAGGGCACATACGGGAGCCGTCGCCCTCGGGTCGACAACGTCCCCCTTTCTTTCTCATTCTCATACCTTGGCCATTTCTCTATCGCTTCTCGCATCAAATCTCATTCCTTTCCGCCCTCTGCACCTTCCATATTACTCCTGGCCTTGAGCACAAAGGCCGAGTACTCTCAGGCAGTCGCCTTAGTACCCTTTGAAACCACAAGTCTAGACATGCGCTGCAATGCAGTACCCGTGAACCTCCACACTTCTCCGGGTTTGAGGAACTCAAAGGTGGAGTTGTCAGGATCTCTCGGGAATGAAACGGCCCGCACACTATTCCAGAGCCTACTATCGACACACACGTGCCCGCTCGCGTAGCACGGTAGTTGGATTTCCCTCATTCAATCTCTCACTGAAAATGCGAAAACTATACATATATATAGGGCTAGGTTGGGATTTATACAATAGGCCCGAAGGCAACGTGAGCTGGATCTGAAGTTTGAAAACAAACTCGAGGGATCTCATCCTCGAGGGTTATTAATCCAGAAAATCATTGGCTAAATGGCCCGAGTTAAGTGGGATCCGATAAAATGCCACTTAACTCGTCCTGCACATGATAATTCAAATACACAATACAGTAGCGTAAAAACAGAGAACGAGTCCTAAACGGACCTGGTAGAAGCTCCAAACGAGTCCACGCGCCTAGGCGGCGAGCTCCTATACCGTACCTACACAATCAAGCTAAAAACTAACGCCCGCATGATTAATCACACATCCTATAGCATGCACACACAATCAACACAATCACGCATCAATCAACACACATCAACCTATATCAATTCTAGCATGTCTACTTAGGCTAGTTTGCATTAGATCATAATCATTACCTAGTTACCCTAATTAGTTTCTTAGCCTCCATTTTTAACACCACTCAATCAAACAAATTTCATATTTTATCCTTAATCAAATCTACATTTATATATATTATTATAACACACAATTCACCAATCCTATCATGCAATTCTAATAATCAATACTTTCAAATAATTAAGTTAAAATAACTTATACCTCGCGTCGTCGAAAATCGGCGACGGCTAGGGTTTTCGTTTCGTGGCTCGAAACTCGAATTCAGCACCTAGCGGCGTCCGAAGTCCGATCAGATTGGACCGGGTGCGTTCGGCGGATGATCCGGCGAATTTCCCACGAATCCAATTTTCCGGCGGTTCCGGCGGTTTTCCGGCGAGTCGCGTTTTGGCGGATTCCGGTGGCATTCCCGGCGATGATTCGGGACGGGCAATCAGGGGTCTATCGGCACCAGCTCGACGAGCTTGGTCCGATGGTGGTGTCAAACAAAGCAGCCGGGGCGGCGATGGCCGTCGGCGGCGGCATCGAAAATGGGTGGCGGCGACGGCGTGCTCCGATCGGGGCTGCGGCCGGCCTCGACGGCGGTCGGGATGATGGGGAAACGTCGGCGACGGCGAGAGGGTGGTCGTCGGGGTCACAGCGGCGGCGGAGCGGCCCGGACGGCGGCGAATCGACGAGGGAGCGCGTCGCGGCTTGTGGGGCGATTCCGGCGTCGTGGCGGCGAGACGGTGGCCGGGGTGGGTCGTGGCGGCACGGCGACTGCACGGCGGGGCGGGGCGGCGTTGATCGGCAGCTGTACGACGTCAACGGCGGCGGCGACGAGCACGAGGGGCGGCGGCGGCTAGGGTTTTGGAAGGGGGAAGTGTCGGGAATGGAGAAAATATACTCCAGTGGCAGTTTCATAATTAAGTATTGACTCGATTCCTACTCGAGTCAAAATAATAACTAGTTCGTAATAAATTCTAAAAAAATCTAGAAAAATATGGAAAAATCCCATAAAATAAAACAAACACAACAACATCCAAATGACATGCTCTATAACTAATAACCCACCCGAATATAATCCAACGCGTCCTAACGCGTTATTCGGCCTAAAACTATTTCTACGATCAAACATATAAAATAGACAAACAATACTGCATACTTTCCTATATTCTGATAACTCATATCTCACCATCTTCTCGACGTTATCATCATATATTCAGGTACACCTGACTCTCATCGCTCATAACTCACAGCTGGCCTCGACTCAGCACGCGGTTCATGAAACTGACTCGACTCGAACCAACGGTTGAACCGACTGGTTCGGTAACGTAAAACCCTGACTCGAGTCACGGGTTTTACATGTGGAGTAGTTTTTCATTTAATACTTAATGAGATAAGATCCGATTTATTAATAGAGTTAATTTATATAAATCTTCAACTTTAATTAATTATTGTGAAGAGATGTCCCAATCCCATTGGCTTGCACGATTTGGTTCATTACACAAATTCTAGTCTAAAATATGTTTATTTTATCGACACTAATTTGGTCAAAATTTTATTTTTATTTCATTAAAAATAATTTGGTTAAAAAGTTCTTGTTTTTCTATTAAAAGGGTATAATTGTAGAATGATAAGAAAGACACCGGCTCTCCCGATAAAAAGGTTAATATTATAAAATAATAAGGCATATATGAACTTTCTTAATAGGAAATAATAGCATCCTAAAATAATTATCAAAAAATATGCAGCAAATTTAGGTGAACAAATAGATGACACACGAAAAAAAATGATAGGTGGTGGATAAGACGAATTTTTCTTTG
Organism: Piper betle; assembly: GCA_033002965.1. Lineage (NCBI taxonomy): Eukaryota > Viridiplantae > Streptophyta > Magnoliopsida > Piperales > Piperaceae > Piper > Piper betle. The sequence continues at coordinate 27,065 of JAURVB010001207.1, read as the reverse complement.
ATAGTTGAGTATTATATAAAGTATTATTCTTCATTAATTGATTTTCTAATTTAATTAAAATCTTATTTTGTAATTTTCCTACTAAAAGAACAAGTTTTATTTAGATGTTTCCAATTAGAAGACAATGAGTCTTATATATTAACTAGTTTTTGTCTCCACTTGAATTATCAGAAGACCATCAATGCATGCTATCAAAGTTTGAAGACAAATTGGCACAACAACAATTGGAAAGTCACAATTGGGTTGCCCGCACCATCACGGAGGCAACATCTTTCGGCATATTATTGAAATTTTATAATAATTAATAATATTCTAATATTTCCCTCAATATTAATTAAGTGCATAATTGTATTTAGTTATGAGGTTTTTATTGGTTTTTTTATCGTGTTTTCATTAATTTTTCGTAAATTAGATTGATTGAAAATTTTATTTAAATTTGATTAATTTAGATGTTATATTATATTAATAATGATTGTTTGACGGGAAGAAGGCCGAATGCAACCTCATTTAAGTTTCGACTTTTGAACTTCTCAATGTCTTAATATAAGAGTCCGACAGCCAACATTTAAACTTTTCAAGGTCTAATTTTTAAACTTCTTAATCTATAAATAAGAATATTATCGAAGGGGCCTTGATGTTTTTCTTTTCTCACAATTTTAGAGGTTGTTCTTAAGGGTTCATGGCGATTATATTAAGAGAGAAATTAAAGATTCAAAGGAGAGGTGAGACTTCTTTATCATTGGTAGATCTTCAAAATTAGTTATTTCTTTTATTTTTTTATAGTAATATCATGATGGATTTGTCAAGTACTCGTATTGCTATATATGGAGTAGATTAGTATATGTTGGAGATGAGATAGATCTTAGAATAATGATTTGATATTATAAATTATTTTAAATTAAATTTTTATTATCTCCATTTGAGTTGTCCTTTATTTTTCTTAATATTTTTTCATTTATTTGATTAGTTGTTGAAACATAGTGATGTTTCCAAGAGAGTAACTATATATGTTGAATATATAATTAAGTAAATAATAAGTTAATTATATTTTGTCTGAGGGAATGCAAAACATTATTTCTAATTGAATATAAATGCCTGAATAAGTGTTGTAGGATATTTATGTGATCAGTTAATATCATGTAAGAGAAGAATGCTTAGCCTTAAGAAAATAATAAGCTTAATATATATTAAATTATATTAATTAAAGATAATACACGGTAAGGGGTATGTGATATTAAGGAGATTTTGAGCTTAATATATATTAAATTATATTAATTAAAGATAATACACGTGTAAGGGGTATGTGATATTAAGGAGATTTTGTTAGTTAATCAATACATCAGGAGAGGTAATTTTATAGTTAGTGCCTGTCAATCATCGGTTGAAGTGCATTATTTTTGCATAGAAAATGCTTAATATCTAGATTAGTGCATACTGTCTTTTTATTATATTTTAGGTTAGACTTTAATATTTAGATAATTTTAAGTATTTACTCCCCACCACGGCAAGTCCAGCAGGCTTGACCCTGCTACCTCTCCTGCTCCACCCACGACTTCCCGCCTCCTTCCTGGGCACTCTCTCCTACCGGTGAAGACCTCTCTACCCACCTTTTACTACCCTCAGCCAAAGAACCTACTAGTCACAACGACTCAAAAGCCGCTTCCCCTTACGATCTCTTTGTTATCTGCATAAAGATCCAATTCTTTTTGGCTCCAAGAATGTGCTCGACGGCAGAATAGCATCCTCTTGGGCAACTTCATCGTCTAACTCTGCAAATGCCTTACTTTTAAGGGTTGACAGACGTTGAAGAAGACAGTTGAGTTAAAACGATTGTTTAACGTCGAACAGCAGAATACGTGTAGCCATCCTGTTCAACGGCCTATTCTTTTGCAGGATGGTTACACGTTTGTCTACGACGTGGAGTTTAATAAGCGTTGGTAAAGAACGGAGTAGCCCAATTTGCCAAGTAGATGATATTTTTGAAAATTTTAATTATTTTTTAATTAATAATAATAATTCATATAATTTTTTATATTTATAAATTAAAATTACACGTGATTGCCATAGGTTCTTAGGTGCCAACCTATTTGAGATATACTTTTATATTACGATGCGATGCAATTTTATGTCCAATTAATGATTTATGTTTTTTTAAAAATTATTTATTGTCTTAGTAAATAATTACTGAAAATGAAAAATTAATAAAAAAATATTTATTAAAATTCCGTGGTAGTGTTGGTAATTTTTTATAAAGGAGATCGCTCGAACCAAACAAGCTTGCAACCCAAGCCAAGCCTGGCTTATTAAAAATTGAGCTAAGCTCAGCTCAGCATAAAGGAAGGTCGAGTTTCAAGCAAAAATCAAGCCAAGCTTCTGCTCACTTGCGGTCACTATCTGCAAACCCTATTAGTAAATTTGTTTGTCTTTCATTAGCGTGAAGATAAAGTTGTTCAAGAATGGTGGTCTCATCATCGAAGAAGCAGTTCAAATGTGGATTTTGCTTTTGAGCTCGTTCTTGTTGTAAAAAAGATTGGGTCTTTATGCGGACAATAAACAGAAACAGATGTTGGCCGATCTAAAGGAGGCGCTGCTTTATGAGATTTGTTGACCGTCGGGTTCCTTGGCTAGGGGTAGCAGGAGGCGGGTGAAGAGATCTTCTAATGGCATGAAAAAGTGCATGGGAAGAAGTGGAAAGGTGACTAGTAGAAAATCAGTCATGTCCTACAGTAACGCCATGGCAATTGTTAGGGCTGGCCATTGGTCGACGAACCTCAGATAAGCTATTATCACAAACTATTATCCATACCTGTCTAAAATTTGGTCAAACAAAGCTTGTCTGACCGAGTTATTGTCTGAGTTGTCTGCTAAGCCCAAGCAATATTCATCGACGGTCCGAAATTAAAAAACCCTAAGGAACTAGTTGCCTCATCATCCCCAATCCCCTACATCGTTGGCAGCAAAGCCACACTGGTGGCATAGTAGTAGTGATGCCGCCAACAAAGGCATGAGGTCTCCTGCTTGAGTTGAGCGATGCCCCCGCAGTCTGTGCCCCCTTCATCGCCACTTCTCCTCTAGGGTGACTCCAAATTGCTGCGTGAGCAGTCTAGCCAATCAACACCCCCCTCTGCCTGTTTCTCCTCTGGGGCAATTCTGATCCCCGCACGAAGCAATCGAGCTGGGATGATGCCCCTCGCCACCGCTTCTCCTCTAGGGCGACGCCGATTTCTAGGGTTTACTTGCAACACTATGATTTCGGTTCATCTAAGAACCGAGTCAGAAATGTTACGATCGAGGTCGAGTCATGTCTAAAGCTACTAGTGTATAAGACTTGATCAATAATATAGGTTGAAATAACCCGTTTGGCATTAAGAGAATGGAAGGCAATGCTAAGTATATATGAAAACTCATCAAATATAAACAAAAGTTTGAAAGAAAGTAACTATGTTGAGCTCAAGTGTGCAACGTTTATCTGTCCTCTTATCTGAAGCTGACTCAGGATTACAAGATCTACACGTATAATAGGAAAAAATATAAGTAACGAGTATTACTGGTCCAGAAATAGCTATAATCAAACTGACATAGGAGAGCTCACCCTTCCGAATAAATGAAATCATTTATATACTTTTTTACAAATCTTTAATAAAGATGATAATTAAGAGCCGTCTGGCCTCATCTCGATAGCATCCCATTCTTACTCATCTCATGCCTCGGCAAACTTTAAAACTATTCCTTGCTTGGGAACATTAATTTCTTTTCCTTTTTCCTTCAACCTTTTATATCTTCCATCACTCCTCACCCTGAGCACAGAGGCTGAGCACTCTTAGGCATACGCCTTTAATACCTTTTGAAATTACAAGTCTAGACATGCATTGCATTATAGTACTCGTAACCCTCCACACTTCTTAGGGTTTGAGGAACTAAAAGGTAGAGTTGTTAGGATCCCTCGGGAATGTAATGGCCTGCTCACCAATCTGAGGCGGCTTCGAGTGGCACGCATTCGCTCACATAGTACGATTGTCGGTTTTCCCTTCAACTAGCACGTGCCCGCTCATGTAGCACTGGTATCAATTATCCCTTGTCTCACATCTCAGTGGAAAACATCGATAAAATCATATATAGGCTTGAAAAGCGGATTTATATAATAGGCCTAGAGGCAACCTGCGGTGGATCTTATTTTGAAAACGGATTCGAGGCTCTATCCCCGAGAGTTATTAATCGCCGGGAAGGCAGGCGCTGTCTAGCTGACCTCGTGTTAAGTGGGATCCTGATAAAATAACCACTTAACATGTCCGACGATCCGAAAATCAAATCAGCAATAGAGTATAGTGATAAAAAGTGAGAAGAGTCCTAACGCACCTGTGGTCTAAGCTCCAAGTGTGACGTCTCCTCTAAGGCAAATTTAGACTCCAGAACCTACATCAAAAACCCAACTATCAATCGCTAGACTGACATCTTTATATGATGCATGCTCAGTGATATGTGCTTACATCATCAAGACATTATAATAAAGAAGACTGAACCTACAACTAAACATACAACAAGTAAATCAAGACATAATAAAGAAAATAACTAATAAACAAATAATAAATAAATACATGCATATACTCATGAATAAATAGATGAATAATACATATATGAAAATAATATTACTCCTTAATTACAAAATAATAATATCATATACTATATAAATATATGGCTAAACACGAGTAAGTATCACATATACTCGTATTAGTGAAACATGTAAATGAATAAATAAATACAAAATTGATTTGACAACATACACATAATGAACAAATAGATAAATATATAAATAAATAAAGTTTAGTAAACATGAATAAGATTAATAAATATTAACAAGTAAATATATCAATCATATAACAAACAATCACATAAGCTTCTAGCGATAAGTACAACAAACATATAAATAAAAAGAAATAAACAATAATGAATAAATAACATACTAACATCAAAAGGCAAAATATGCTAAATAAGATGAATATGCATTTTAACCCAATATAGGGATAATTATTGAAAACGGTTGAAAAATGATTCAAAGCGGGTTGAAAATGGTGAACCGAGTCAACCTAGGCAAATCTATCGAGTCACGCTGAGTTCACTTAGACAGTCAAGCAACAGTGTTGGGCTCGGTTTGCTGGGCTAGGTAGCTAGAAGTGGTCACCGGCTCGGGCATGCAGGCAGACAGAAAATGGGTAGAATAGGACTCAGAAGTTGGCGAACACGAGAACACGAACAAGCAACCTGGTCTGATTGAGTAGGCGGCGCATGTTGCCAAGAAACACCCAAGGCAGCGTGGCTGAGGTCATTGCCGACTTGAGATTGATGGCTAAGGCGACAAGGATCATGGTGGAGTGGCGATCGGTGGAATCCTGCTGCCGCCGGGCCGACAAAGGCAGAACTGCTGCCTGGTGGTCTCTAAAATGAAAAATCTCGGATGAAGGCAATCTGCTTCGGTGGTCGGATTCGGCCGGAGTGCACCTAGAAAATAGCTTGAACAGGTGGCGGCTACAGTGGAAATTGGCTATAAAAATATTGTTGTCGGCGGAAACTGCGGCGGCGCCGGTGGTGGTGAGGGGTGCGACTCAATAGCCGACTGCGATGCAGTCATGGTGGTGCTGGTCTGGTAGCGGGGCGAATCAGAGACTTGTCGCGGCAAGCCGAAGTAGCGGCGACATTAGGGTGGAAATCTTCAAAATTGTGGGAAATCTCTGGAAAATAATTGGGCGAAGCCAGGGCTGACGTGGATGGCTCAAATCTTCCCACGGGCATGTCTGAAAACTCGTCGCCTAATGGGGCCCACCTATGGGTATATATAATATACATATGGATGGAAAGCTCAGATCGAGACTGTCCAAATGCTTACTCAATGGGGTGAAACCTACGACTCAATCAAACAAGACCACAAGACCACAATCCTGTGATCCAAAATTCCTATGATGCATGTAAATGAGATACCCTGAAAATCCCAAATGGATAATAAACGTTGCAATGGCCTAAATCTAGGCCTACAACCCTGGCTAACCAATCATAATAATCTCTATACGTCGTGTATACGATGATAACTCATGCTTTGTTGTAGCCTATCTTAAGCTATTCTTTGCATGTCAAGCATACTCAGCCACCATAACATGCTCATATGACCATTTGGGCTCCATACTCATGGTTTGAAAATAGGTCTGGTTTGCTCTCGCTAAAACTAACTCAAGATTGGCCCGAATCGAGCAAAACTACAAGCAGGTAAAATCTTAACCCTAAGATGGGTTTTTTAATAATGAATAAATAAATAAATAAAACATTTGTAACATCAAAATGTGTAAAATAATGTGAATGGAGAACCTAGTTAACCCACGTGAGTTGACCAAGTTGGCTTAGCCGAGTCGGGCAACGGTGCTAGATAGACTAGACTCGGTTGTTGAGCCGGGTAGCTGGACGTGGATCTGGGCAACCAAACAGGTTGGGGGCAAGTGAACAAGGTCGGGTAGGTAGATACGAACATAGGCAAACGGGTCCGACAGGATGGCCGGTGCCCGTAGCTGAAAAATGCTGACGGTGACAGGATGGCAGTCGTCATTGGTCGGGATTAACAGCCCAAACAACAAGAAACATGGTGGTGGTGGCGAACGAGAAAGTCAGACCGCCAGCTGGTCAAAAAATTGTCAGGAAAAGGGGAGAAATCGTCGCCGAGTGTAGTGGCATCGCTGACGGCGATTGTGGCCATGACAATGGTCATGGGTGGTCTCAAAATGAAGATCTCGACAAGATGAACCTATTTGGGCTATTGGATCGGCCAGAGGTGTGGGTGGTCTCAAAATGAAGATCTCGACAAGATGAACCTATTTAGGCTATTGGATCGGCCAGAGGTGGCTTGTCGGCACCAAAAAATGGATCGAATGGTGGCTGGCAGCAGTGGAATACTGGCGGTAAAAATGTCGTCGCCTACGGCTACTACAGCAGCACTGGTGGTAGTAAGGGGTATGGCTCGAAACCCTGTCATAAGGCGGTCATGGGGGTATCGTTCCAGTGGTCGGGGGAGGGTCGGAAACTCGCCGGCGGTAAGCCGAAGTAGCGGATGCGCTAGGGCTAGAAACTCCAAAAATCATGGGAAATTTCTAAAAATAACCCTGTGAAGCTAGGGTTGACGTGGACAGCTCTAATCTTGCTACGCGGGGCCCACCTATGGGTATATGAATATATATATATATATATATATTATATTATATATATATACACATATATACATATATATATATATATATATATAGGGGAGCCTAGGCGAGAGCCCGAAAAAAAGTTTTTGCTCTGAGCTTGATCCTGGGTTGTCCGATTACAAGGACGGCCCAGATCTATTGGTTTTTTATAAAAAAAGAAAAACTAAACTTTGATTTTGGTTGTCCGATTACAAGGATGGCCAAGATCTATTTTTTAAAATAAAAAATACACCCATCCAGTAGCCTTACATGGGGGCCCACCGGCCAAATCCGGTCTTGGCTGACGTCGATCCCCGCTCCCTAGCCACAGACACCCCCGCCCTGTCGCGGCCGCTGTCCCTTCCTCTACCCCGCTCCTCCCTTCCCCCACTATGGACGCCCCTGTCCAGCTGTAGTCACCTCCCTATCATGGACGCCCCTCCTCCCTACTCCTCCTTGACCCCGCTATCCTGCAGTGGCTGCAGCGGGCCCAGCGTGGTCGAGGGGGAGCAGGGAGGAGGGCATCCGCGGCAAGGGAGGGGGGTGGGGAGCGAGGTAGAAGAGGCCGTGGCGGGGCAGGGGCAGCCGTGATGTGATCGAGGTGGAGCGCAGTGGGGCAAGGGCGACCACGACGTGATCGAGGCGGAGCGCAGCGGGGCGGTGGCAGGACGACATCCTCCGGCGAGGGGAGATTTAATATAGATTTGGACCATCCGACTCGGGGCAAAAAATTTTCTGCCCCGGCTGTGTGTATGCATATATATATATATATATACATGCGTACACACACACACACAGAAAGCTCGGATCGAAACTGTCAAAAGTCAAAACTGACTCGAGTTCTAAAAATAATTCTATAGGTCGGAATCAAGGTAAGAAGGTTAAATTGGCCTCAAAACCTTAAACTCAATCGGGTGAGGGTCTACGACTCAATCTAGGTGGGCCCATTGGGGCAATCTAGTAATCTGAAATTCCTATGATGTATGCAAATGAGATAACCTGAAAATCTCAGACAAATATTAAGAGCTAAAACGACCTAGATCTAGGCCTAAAACTCTGGTTATCACATAAAAATCATCTGTATACCTCATCTATATACTGATAACTCGTGCTCTGCTATAGGTTAACTAAAGCTATCGTCTACATGTCGGGCATACGCAACCACCATAACATGCTCATATGCCCATCTTGCCCTCATACTCATGTTTTGAAAATTGGTTTGGCTCAAGCTCACTCAAACTAACTCGCGACTACAAGTGAGTAAAACTGTAACCCGAAGTGGGTTTTACATTACTTCTCTTGGTTTTACATTGCCCTTCTTGCCCTTTGCTTTTCTTTAGAGTTGAAAATTTTTTTGACACCTTGTAAATAATCAAATTTTAACTCAAATATAACTAATTTTTTGTGCATAATTAATGAGATGTATAGTAATTAATTTAGAATTGTGCACATTGTGAGAAACTTATTTAATATTAAAAAAGGTGACATGTATATCAAGTTTTCACTGATGAACATCTTTGTATTTATTTAGTAAGACAAATGTGCTAGATAACTTATATAAGTATATTCATAACCTAATAATTACATTTTATGCCCACGGTAATTGGGAGATATAGTTATGTACATATAGATGGAAAAAATAGAATTTGTAGGAAATATGCTTGCTTTTCCTTCCAGGGCTATCACTCTTGGTTTGTTGTTTAGCTTCTAATCTAGGTGTCAGTGACCACCTAATTAGCAAATCGATACGTTTACAAATTGATATATATATATATTTTAATAGATGGATCATGCAAGTTCATTACCAAATGTAAATGAACAAAGTGGAGGTGGAAAAGATAGTAAAATTGTATTACTAAAGTAGAATTTATGAATGTTGTATTATCAAAAAAGAGAAAAATAGCATCCAGTGTATGAGCCTATTTTGATAGAAAATATGAAGAGAATGGAACATGAGCTATTTGTCGTTATTGTGAAAAGAAGTTGGAGGGAGCCACAAGTTATGAAACTATTCATTTATGGAGGCATGTTGAAGGAAAGTACCCTAATTTCAAAATGAAGACAAAACAAATGAATTGTGATGTTGGGCAACAAATTTTAAAGATATGAGTGAAAAAAGGTGGAGTTAGTGAAGTAGACATTAGGAAATTTGATCAAGGAAGGAGTTGATTAGAGTTGGACGAGCTAATAATCTTATAATTTATGAAAAAGAATAATTACAAGAGATTGTCTTAAAATTTATGAAAAGAAAAATGTTTGACATGTTGGAAAAAGTTAAGAGCTATACTAGTTTTACTAGTGATATTTTGACTAAATGTTGCTTATATTGTTTTGATAACTCATTTTATCGATGAAAATTTGAAATTGCAAAAGAAGGTGCCGAATTTTGCTAAAGTTGAAAGTCGACGTACCAAAGAATACATAGCCAAGTTTCTTATTAATAAAATTTGTGAGTGACAACTTGATAAAAAAATTTTATAGTTGCATTTGACAATGCAAGTGAAAATGATGGAGCATCCAAAAAATAAAGTCTTTTTTCTCAAGTAGAACTCCAAATCTTTCGGCGTGACATGTTATGCTCATATTTTGAATTTAGTTATTCAAGTTGGGTTGAATGAGATTGCTAAGTCTATAGAGAAGGTTTGTGAATGTGTAAAATTTATTAAAGGTTTAACTATAAAGAGTGATTGTTTTCTACAAATATACAAGTCAATTGAATGCACCTAAACATTTTTTAGTATTTGATGTGAAGACTAGGTGGAATTCTACTTACAAATGATTGGTATGGCTTTAGTATTTCAAAGATGTTTTTGTTCTTTTGAGGATGAATGAGATGATTTAAGAGTGATACATGAATATTTGGCCCCATTTTATAAGTTAACCAGAAATTTTTTCCGGCACTAAGTATCCTATATCAAATATTTTTTTCAACATGATTTGTGACCTCATGTTTCAATTGATAGAATGTTGTAATAGTGAGTTATATTTAATGTCATCAATGAGAAATGCAATGTTGGAAAAGTTTGATATATATTGGAAAGAAACAAATATGTTATTGGCAATTGCTTTGATTTTGGACTCTAAATAAAAAATGATTTTTATTGTGTACTATTTTCACACGATTTATAAAGAAGAGGGAGACGACATGGCTATAAAAGTGAAACAATATTTGACAAACATGTGTAGTGTTTATTCAAGTGTTGTGAAATCTATGGCTAGATTGGTGTCAAACAAGCCTTTTATTGGAATTAAAAGTTTATCATGTACTCCTCCTAAGTATCCTATTTTGGAGGCTCAAGTAGGAGATTGCAATGAATAAGCAAGTTAATTATAGAATGTTCATCAAAGGAGCCAACACGAACTGATTTGGATAAACCAACTATTCTTTTAGTGGATGTAGATGAGAAACATGATATATTATCATGGTAGAGTTTGAATATAGTAAAATATCCTATTTTAGGAAAAAAATGCTTAAGATGTTTTAGTCATTTATATATCAAATGTTGCCTTTGAATTGGTATTTTGTATTGAAGAATAAATAATTGGCTCAAGTAGGAATAGTTTGAGCCCAAAAATATTCGAAGCTTTGATATGTGCCCAAAATTGGTTGATGAGTAAAGGTTAAAGGTAATTCATATTTCATATTCATGCATTTTCTATTTCTGATATATTTTTTAACATATATTCTTATCTTGTTATTATATTTTTACTTATAGAGAAATAATCAAGTTTATCATCAAATTTGCTTGGAACAATGAATATTGAAGAATGAGAAGGTATTTGATGGAGATAGTATTCCAACATCTTTATGTCTATAATGAACATGTGAGAATATTATACTTAGTTTCTACTTTTCTAATATTTGTAAAATATTTTTGTATATTTTTTTATGTATGTGAGCTACATTAAATGAAGAGTCAATTACTAGAATATTTTGTCGTTGAAGTATATATATTATTGAACTACATTTTGATGTCAAAGATTACTTTAAAATTTCTATACATTGATTATCTTTTGTTTGACTGTAAATGTATAAGAGCTAAATTTTGAAAATTTAGTAAATTATGGTACTAATTGAGTTATTATATCTATATAGTAAATGGTGTGATATGATTGTTAATATAAATATATTGTTCTAAATTCTTAAATATGAGGATGACTTTTATTTTTTCAATGTAAGTCATTTTAGGTTATTTTAGATATTAAATATCAATTATATATATTAACTTAATTTTAATATAAAATTTTTATTGAACATAATATTAGCCTCACAAATATTAAAAACATTATGTTATTGTTATAAAATATCGGACACTCAGTCGGTCATTCGGTATAATAAAAAAATGTCCAAATTTATTTGTTTTTATTCGGTCAAACTTCAATTAAATTCGATTGGACATACTTCAAATTTCGATCGGACTCAATAATTCAAACGTTTGTGCCCACCACTACTTAAGGCTAAAACAATTAAAACTCGCGTGCTTCCACTCAACCCCTTCCACTCGGCAGCCAGTGTCGGCCCTCAACAGAAGGGCCATTAATGGTACCATCACAAAAATATGATGGTACATCGCCATCATACTTCGCAATGGATGGCTGGTAAAATCTATGATTATGTTGCCGTGGCTTTTAGGGGTCACAAAATTCCTATGAAATGTTTGATTATGAAAGTAGTTAAATGAGCCAGCGAGTTCAATTTGTGATCGAACTCAAGCTGAAATAGTTCGAAGTTCGTTCGAACTTAACTTGAGATTGAATGAGTTTTGAACGTATATGCTCGAAATCAACTCGAACATTTTTTATATTTTTGAAAACGAATACACTTAAAAGTGTTTAATTTTAACGAGTTCAAGACCAGCTTATTTGAAAACTCAAAATCAACTCGATTATAAAGTCAAAAGTAATTTACTTAAAAAATATAATCAACATATATTGAAGCCAAGACCTTCAAGTCTTTATTTTAAAGACTTTTCATCTAAGTTATTTCACTACTTTGTTATTTTATTACATATAAATAAATATAACTAGTTATAATTAAACTTATTAGTATATATATATATATATATATATATATATTATATAAAATTAATAACTATCTTAGGTTGGGGCAGATAATATTTTTCTCTCGAACTTTAATATGGATCCCATATTTAATAAAAAAATAAAATACCCCCACCACCACCATCATTTAATATGTAGTTAATAATAATATTTATTTATGATTTTAAATATATTTTGAGTAGGTAAGTGATATTATGTATATTATTATATTCTTTTATACAGGCGAGTTCGAGTCGAGTTTGAGTCAAGCTATGAGTCGATTTTGAATCGAGTTTGAGTTATAACCGAGTCGAGTCAAACACTGCCTTACTCAAATTCGGCTCGTAGGATTCAAGTTCGAGTTCGAACATTTACATGTCAAGTTTCGAGTCGAGTCAAGCCAAACTGAACGTTAAATACTCACGAGCTAGCTCGTTTAATTAGCAGCCCTAATTATTATCATAAATTTATTGAATAAACCATGTGTATGTGGCCATTGAATCATTGACTATTATCTTTGCATTCTCATAGGATCGGAGACGTTGCATATTATAACTCTAACATTTATGGTCGTAAGAAGACGTGAAAACTAGTGTTAATCTATGACGTTTGATCTCCTCAACTATGGTACTCTTCAATCTCAATCTCATCTTTCCACCGTTGTAGGATTAGGTGCATCCAAAACACTTGAAGATGTTAAGAACCTTAGACCAATTTCGAATCCATCCATATTGGCATTGGGTACTTGTCAAAGGCCACTACATATGCACCCCAAACTACTCTTGGTAAGCCAGCATGACTCTTCTCGACGCACGCGAGGCGGTGGTGGACGCGCTCGGTGCAGTCCGGCAAATGGTGGTGCTTGACAACCATGTGAGCATGCCCAAGTGGTGTTGCGGCGACGATGATGGCATGGCTTCTTTGGCGATGCGTATTTTGTTGTAGAGGAATGGTTGCAGGGACTGGCCATGGTTGCTCATAGATTTCTGATACAAACCGCAGGTTTGTGTATGTTAGAAAATTTAAACATATGCCAAGATCATTACTGCAAAAAATCATTATTAGTGTATCGGAATCCATGATTTAAAAATATTTGTTCAATCATTTTTTGTGTTAACAAACATAACATAAGAAGGTTGGTGATTGAATGATAGGTGGTGGGGATAAGCTGGAGGAACGGGCAGCGAGGACCGCAGCAAAGCATGTCGACCTGTTACAAAAGCTTCAAGAGAGAGGGAGGAAGATCCACCAAGCTAACCCCAACGTTTTGATCATCGTCTCCGGGCTCAACTACGGCTCTAATCTGAGCTTCCTACAGGACAGACCTCACGGCTTGAACCTGGACTAGAAGCTCGTCTATGAGGCACACTGGTACTCCTTTAGCCTCGGCAAGAGGCGCGACTGGGAGCAGAAAGCACCCTGACCGGATGTGTGCCGGTGCAATTCGGCGATTCCTGGCCGATGACAAGCCATTGTTTGTGAGCGAATTTGGGTGGGCCAGAGAAGGATTAACTGGTCTGACAGCCGGTTCTTGCCATGCTTCCTAGATTATGCTGCGGAGAAAGATTTGGATTGGGCAATGTGGGCTCTTCAAGGTAGCTACTACAGAAGGAATGGGCAGGCCGGGTTTGAGGAGACTTGTGGAGTTTTGGATGCAGAATGGGATGGTACCAGGAACTCAGAGTACATCAATCAGAAGTTTCGTCTTCTTCATGAGCTACTACAAGGCAAGTACTGTAAATGGTTAGCTCTTCCCTACTTTTTCTTGTAACTTCTTAGCTCAATTTTGCAGATGGAATGAAAGGCAGTGGTGATGCATCTTCGTCGTCGCATTTGATACAGTTCCACCCGCAAACTGGGCATTCAAGCCCAAGAAGATAGTGGCAGGGTTTTGCTTGGGGACTGTGCGAGCCGGAGCAGATGGAGCTCTGCTTGAGGATGGCTGAGACAGGTAGCTGGCGGGTGAGGTTGTCGAGTGAGTGCTCGGAGGGGCTAAGCCTATGGCGGGCATTGCCGAGGGGGAGCTACAACTTGCGGCGAGTGACTCGGAGGGAATGCTGCATTGCATGGTGATGGCCAATTCCAACTCCACCATTCTTGTTGGTGGGGAATGTCTATGCTTGGATCAAGACGAGCCTTGTGATCAGAATCCGCAGGTGCAGTGGTTCAATTTGGTTCCTTCCAACGTTGCTTCAAGATTAGGAAGATGAGTAGATGATTAATTCGGAACACCAATCTTCTTCAAATATGTAAAATGAGATCAAACTTCGTCTGATGAACAGTTGATTGATCTCATATTGCACCTCACTAGGTAACGTTTTGGTGAATAATCGTGCACCATCTTCTAGCACACATTGATAAATTACTTTCTTATACTAGCCCAAAAAATGGTTGCAATTTGTACCGGCTTATTTATTTTAGAGAAAGCAAAAGGGTCAGGGTTTCATCTTAAATATTAGAACCGAACCTTATCACAATATCAGAACATGATCTGTGAAGGAAGGAGAGTTAGAGAGACAAGTTGGATCAGATGTTAGAATGGCCGGGGAGGCTTCTCTAAGACAGCAGAGAAGAATAGCTCTTCTCCATTCTTGTCAAGCTTTGGCACCACAACCCACTTATGTTTCCTATACCTCAACATCTTGAAAGCATCCAGATAATCATTCAAGTCTTTTTCCAGGCAGAAGAAACTGTCAATCCACAGCAGCCCACCGGGTCTGAGTACTCTGTCCCAATCATACAGCACAAAGTCTAGAAGCACAAGATCAATCCAGCCATCAAGAAATCTGGTTGTGTGTATGATGTCAAGTGTGTTATCAAAGAATGGGAGCCTTTGGTTGATTGTCAAGTAGAGAGGAACAAACCCTCTAAGAGCAACCATCTCATTGAAAGGTGCACCAAGATTGATTGTGGCCGAGACTATCGTGACATTGAACTCCCACATCCTAGCTGCAAATGTACCCGTGCCAGTACTGAAATCCAATCCAATCCTAATCAACCCAGGTTTGATGTTGAGAACCTCCTCAATGAGGAAATCTGAAGTCAGATTTGTAAGTGGGTCTGGAGGAGAAGGTAGCATCCATCTTGGCATCTCATGGTGGGTGAGATTGAAGCAATCAGCACACTTGAAGAACCCCTTGTTAGTGTTGTTGTTGGCAAGGCAAGCAAAGTTCTTGCACCTGTATTGACTCCATCTAACATTTCTATCATCTGGTAATTTCCAATTGGATTCATTGATGGGGAAGGGGCTGGTATAGAGCTTGGGAGCTCTAGAGAAGCACCTCCTCCTTGGCAAAGGATCACAACCATGGACCATCATTTTCTGGGCCAACTTCCAATCGTCCTCACAAAAGTCCCCCACATCATAAGTCATGTACTCTTCTAGCTCTTTCTTCATGGAGAAACAAGCATGGCCTATGCTTGTGAAGGCTCCATTAGCTCCCATAAAGTTCTTCTTCCCCAATCTGTTAGGCTTGATCTTGACGTACTTCCTCATCTCCTCAACTCGGAAAAACTCAACCAAATCATCAGAATCAGAACCATTGGCAGAGCGATTACTGCCATTTAGTTGAGGAGCAGTGACAATCGGAATGAGATGGTGAATGGTCACATTCTGTATGGTTTGATTCACATCTTTGAGAGGTGTTCTCAGTGGCTCTATCAAGCCCATAACATCGACTAGTAAGGAAACATACCTTAACCTCTCGGGCTTCGAAGACGGATCATTCTCCCCTGCTTCCTCTGCCAAAGATCTTATTTCTTCTATTTCTTCCTCTATCTTTTCAAACACTGCATCAATTGTTCTGTGCACAACAGCATGATTCAACTGCCCAACATTTATATTGTTGCAGAACGCTTCAGTGCTAACAAGACTGCTTATGGATTGAAATTTCGATAGCATGGCAACACTGAACAAAACTGCACCCACACCTAAGCATAAGAAGAACCAGGGTGCTTTTCTCCAAGAACCCAACTTGAGAAATGAATTTGGTTGTCGCATTTCCAGACAATTTTTTTTTATAGAATCGAATATTGCAAGGTACAATTCATAGTAGGCATTCCCATTGAGTAACTACCCAGAGCATTATGACCATAAAATTAAGTAATGGATGAGTTGTTAAGATCCGAACCTGGGAAAGGAACTACTTGACACTCTACCCATGTAAGTGATTGATCACCCAAGCACCGGAGATATGAGAAAAAGCTGGTACAAGTAACAATTTTGGGATGTCCGGAGAAGAAGAAGAAGAAGATGATGATTTTATTAATAGCTCGGCGGCATTGACTTTGTAGTATCTGGGGACAGACTTCGAGATTTGAGTAAAATGGTGTAATATGAACAAAATCGCTGGCTTAGTTTCCAAGTCTACAGCTTTCTTTGCGCTCTTTGTTTATTCTGCGAGAAAGAAAATTCAGATTGAATCCATGACGAAGATCAACGTACCAAGTTGTTTGTATTAGAAAAATCTTTCTGGGTATGATATTCGCCAATAATATAGGATGCAGAGGCAAGGAGCACGTCACTCTTACCTTCTTTATTGCGAGTGCCATGTTCCTTGTACATATGGTGTCAAGATTGAAAAAGATAGACGCGGATGGGTGGACGGGTCTTCTGGTTATCAAATTTATTTATTTCTTTTTATTTTAAGGGTTTGAGGTTATATAGTGTGTATGCACTAAATTCTAACTTTTTGGTTTTTTTTTTGGAATAAAATTACTTACCTTCAAAAGTAAAATAATGTTGTACATTTATTTCATCCTAGATAACACTGATTCGAAGAGGTTAGTTTTAACTATAATTTTAAATATCAAATGGTATGGATCGGACCTATCCAAACATCTTATCTAAAATTTTGGCACCTAAAACGAAAATATAGAATTCAGGTCTAATTATATCGGATACGAGTTTTAAATTTTGAGTTTTTATTAATATCCGTTTCATATCGGATTGTGGTTCAGATTTTATAAAGACCCAATACGAAAATTGTTCAATTTTTATTTTGAATTTTGATTTTTTATATATTTTAGTACATGCATATATAAAATGTCTTTTAGAATATGTTAAATTTTATTATAAATAAGAAAATTGGCATAAAATATTTAAAATTTTGTCTACTATTATATAATATACATAAAATAGTTATTATTGGTTGGGGCCTGTGGTTTTAAAACCCGGTGGATTTGGGAAAGGAAATACTAGTATAAATTATGACTCTGGTCTCCCAAGACAAAGCCAATTTGGTGGCTTTGCAGCTGTGAAAATGTTGGATTCGGAGCCACATCCTGCCCCTCCTACATTATTCACGTCCCGGCTTCTACATGAAAAACCATACAGAGAACTCGTGAAATAACCACGATTCCGTCATTTCCTTGTGAGATAGAATTCTCTCGAAAATGCCAAACACCCCAATGCCAACATGTGACTCCAATTATTAATCAAAACCCCAATCCCAAATCATATTTATACATACGTTTCCAAAGCACAATACTATCACTATTTGTAGCCTATACTTATGTACATATATAAATATAGACATGTATGTAGTATTGGAGCTTTGCATATCAAACCAGAGTGAGTGTAAGATGGAAGAAGTAGGAGAGGAAGGTCGAGCAGCTACACATGATGAGCAGCAACCAAAGTGCAAGACATATGAGATCAGAGCGTGTTCCATCTCCTACTACAAGCCCACCACCAAACTACCTCACTTCCCCCTCCTCCGGCCGCCATGCACAGCCGCCGCCCCGCCGGCCTACATCCTCCGCGACGTCTCCTTCACGGCCAGCCCCGGCGAGCTCCTCGCCGTCGTCGGCCCGAGCGGCGCCGGCAAGTCCACCCTCCTCGACATCCTCGCCGCCCACACCTCCCCCACCCGCGGCGCCGTCCTCCTCAACTCCACCACGCTCGACCCCGCCGCCTTCCGACGCATTGCCGTCCACGTCCCGCAGCACGACGTCGCCCTCCCCCAGCTCACCGTTGCCGAGACCTTCACCTTCGCCGCCCGCCTCCTCCACCCCGCCCACTCCTCCACCTCCCTCGCAGCCCATGTGGCCTCCCTCCTCGCCGACCTCCGACTCACCCACCTCGCCCACACCCGGCTCGGCAAGGGCCTCTCCGGCGGAGAGCGCCGGCGGGTCTCGATAGGCCTGAGCCTCCTCCACGACCCCGCAGTGCTCCTCCTCGACGAGCCCACTTCGGGACTGGACAGCTCATCGGCGCTCAACGTGGT
Organism: Piper betle; assembly: GCA_033002965.1. Lineage (NCBI taxonomy): Eukaryota > Viridiplantae > Streptophyta > Magnoliopsida > Piperales > Piperaceae > Piper > Piper betle. The sequence goes on along the minus strand of JAURVB010001207.1, from coordinate 8,593 downwards.
GCTGACGCTCAAGTCCATCGCCGCCGGCCGCCGCCGCACCATCGTCCTCTCCATCCACCAGCCCAGTTTTCTGATCCTCGAAGCCATCGACAAGATCCTGCTGCTGTCCAAAGGCGCTGTCGTCCACCATGGGAGCCTCCCTCCCTCCAATCTTTCCTCCACTCCAAGAACCTCCAAGTCCCCCCGCAGCTCAATGCTCTAGAGCACGCCATGCAAGTGCTCCACCAGCTCGACCCGCCGACTCCACCGCCGACCAAGCAGTCGCCGCCTTCCTCCCCTCAAAAGGAGCACGACCCAGTTGAGATCAGGTATAGGAGCTCAAGTGTGCACGAGGTCTTCACTCTGTATAACAGGTTTTGGAAGATCATCTATAGAACAAGGCAGCTTCTACTCACCAATGGACTTGAAGCGTTGCTAGTAGGGTTCTTCCTCGGGACGATCTATATCAATGTGGGATTGGACAAGCAAGGGATGGACAAGAGGCTTGGCCTCTTCGCCTTCACTCTCACTTTCCTCCTCTCCTCCACAACGGAGACTCTCCCTATCTTTGTCAGTGAGAGGCCCATCTTGCTCAGAGAGAGCTCAAGCGGTGTTTACAGGCTCTCCTCCCACCTCATAGCCAACACTCTCGTCTTCCTCCCCTACCTTCTTGCCCTGGCTATCACCTACTCCTTCAGTGTCTATTTCCTTGTGGGTCTATGTAGTTCATGGCAGGCCTTTGCCTACTTTGTTCTTGTCATATGGGTGATCCTCCTCATGGCCAACTCGTTTGTTCTCTTTCTCAGCTCCATAGCTCCAAACTATATCGCCGGGACTTCTCTTGTCACCGTCTTTCTGGCCTGTTTCTTCCTCTTCTCCGGCTACTTCATTTCGAAGGACAGCATGCCCAAGTACTGGCTGTTCGTGCACTACTTTTCTCTGTACAAGTATGCATTGGACTCGCTTCTTATCAACGAGTACTCGTGCCAATCGTCCCGGTGCTTCGTATGGCTCGAAGGAAACAAGGCATGTGGGATGCACGGAAGGGATGTATTGGAGAAGAGGGGGCTCCATGAGGGACAGAGATGGGCCAATGTGCAAATCATGTTGGGATTCTTTGTGTTCTACCGATTGCTGTGCTGGGTTGTCCTGACCAAAAGAGCTTTCAGGTCCAAGAAATGAGAACACTGGCCAACAGATTTGGTTCACAGTAAGTTCGTTTTCATTCAGAAAAGCTTTTAAGTTGATAAGATCAACCAGCAAGACACTTGCATCTCATCTTTGGATAAAAAAAACTTTGCTTCTCAACAATGGCATGTAATATTACTAGTTATTAATATTATTTACCCTGCTTTTTGTGTGTCAACTGTATAAGGATTGATGCAAGCTTTGAATCAGGATATTGCATCTTTTAACAAGTTCTTTGTTATGTCTTCCGGGAATTTGTTGATTGGTATCCATGCATGGGATTGATTGTGACATCGTGCAGAAATGAGAAGAATTTCGAAAAACCGATTTAAGAATGGACTAAACATTGTAAGTTATATCTTAAAGGGTTCGTTAGCCTGGACAAGATAATATAACTATAAATATTTTGAAATAGATGAGTTTAGAGGTGTAGACAATACATTGAACAGCAAAATATTACCATCCATAATAGCCAATATGGATGTTTGCAGTTAGCTCACCAATGAGATTGAATGAAACATAATGATAGGTATATATTCACTTATTGAGAAATTTGTTCATCCGCCTCCATCCATATATTCTATGTCCATTGTCAATTTGCCACTCATTTGACAACAAATAGCCACATATTTTGATCCCTGAAAGTTTGCAAGGAAGTTAGCAAAACCACCGATCGCATTACATGGAACAAAATGATTTCCTTCAATAAGAGTGGCACAGAGAGCCAAGGAGCCCAGAGGCCAGGCAGTTCACGGATTTGGTTGGCTGGTTTTCATGAATATTTGAAGACAATGCCTGTTTGCTTGTTGGTGGCTAGCTTGCTTCTCGAGATTCCTCTGGACGAGAGGATGAAAGCATATCACTATTTTGAGGAGAAAGTGTCGTCTTCCATTGATGTTGAAGTGGGTGGAGTTTGGTTTTTCTTCAACCTTTGCTTTTGTTCATAGTCAGTGCAATGAAGTTCGTCGTCACGGGTGGCTTCACCCATTCATTCGCTCACGGGAACCTAAAACCAGCATCCAACAAAGCAAGATTCCATGTGATGTACCAGTGACCAATTGCTTCCTTCCCTTCGAGACCTAAAATATGAGGTCCAAACAAAAAGAAATAATATTGGTTTGGTTCTACTCAGTTTGCTGGACTGCTTATTAGTAAGATTTAAAGCAAAGGATAAGAAACAATAATTCGCAAAAAACATATAAGAATTCAGTGTATTTGTTTTTTTTTCTGGTTCAAAACAGCTACAAAAGTACTGCTGTGATTTCATCATTGTAAAGGACATTTAGCCAGAATATGAGAAAATTGTGCATTAGGATCAGATCTCTCAAAAATACAGAAGTCATCCGCAAGAAGCCACAAGTGGGTACAGACAGGGAATCACTGAGAAAAATGAGGAAGGTAAAAAGAGAAATTGCCTGACCTCCACGACCCAGAGTTCAATACTGAATGGGAAACTTGCCCTTTCCTTTGATTCTCGCACTTGCAAAACCAGCCCAAACGTTGGAAATGGCTGTTCATCTTTGTTATCCGGTGGTTGCTGTCCAATTCACTTAACATATTCTCACTTGAGGGCTGAAGATTGTAATAATATGAGCAGTTCAAATTGTAAGCGCCAGCTCAGAGCTAAAAACTCTTTGAAGAGCCAACATACTTCACATGAACACGGCCACGAAACAAGCATTTTCTTGAGCAAATTCGAACTTACACCAAGCCATCCAAGAGACAAAGAAGCACCGATTAATACAAACAAACATTTTGGTGAGATCTTGGTAGATCAAATTCCCGATTTTACACCTAAACAATTTACATAAAGATACCACTCTTGCAATGTTGAAATAGAACTACTACCATACAAAGCAAAACCCACATAAAGACTATGCCCTCTTAACCAAGATCTGAATGCAACAATTATCAGGCCTCCAAAGAGTAATCGCAAGCTGCAATGCCATCAACCTAAGCATGGTACTACTTCCACCCACGAACAATGTTATGAATATTGTTAGTAGATGAGTAGGGTTGTTAGTAGGGGTAATTGGGTAGGGGCGTTTTGGTCATTTCACTAGGGAAGATGCCTATAAAAGTGGGCTGTAACAGAATTGTGTAACAACTTTTGCTTTTGAAAATCAAATTCAGATTGATCCTTCCCTCTCCCCTTTCTTGGAGCCCAAGACAAGGGCGTCCCTCTTCTTCCCCTTCTCCTTCTTCTTCTTCTTCTTCCTTGGTTGCTGAAATTGCAGCCCTTCTTCCATCCCTCTTGCTGTTGTTCTTCATCTCCTCTCTTCCAAGAAGTTCACCCTCAAGATGGCACCAGCAAAGCAGAGTTCCAAGCCTTCCAAGGGCAAGGAATTGGTTGTGGAGCTTGGAGAAGAAGCTCCTACCAGATTGGTATCAGAGCAAGTCGAGGGAGGTACGTCTTCTTCACCCCATCTTGATGAATTATCCCAGATTAGGAAGGTTCAAGATCAATTGATTGCTGCCATTACCAATATGTCATCAAAATTTGATTTATTACTGCAATCAAGAAGTGATGGTTTGGGAAATAGAGAAGGGATTGGGACAATTCAGGGGAGGGTTCCTGCAATGGGTATGGAGAGGGATGATCCATTGCTGGAATCCCATGTTGGACGCCCTCAAGAGGGGCTGGAATCTCATGCTGGACGTCCCCAAGGGGTGTTGTTGTCATCAGCTGAGAGGGGGCGTCACCATGAGGGGCTGTTGCAGGGTATGGTTGATCATCATCCAATTTCAGCAGGTATGGGGCGTCCTTGTGAAGATGGGTTGCTTGGAAGGCGACCTTGTGAGGATAGAATGCAGGGTAGGCAATCTTGTGATGAATTGTTGCAGGGTAGGCTACTTGGGGATGATGGATTGCAGGGTTTGAACCACCAAGAACAGCTGGAAGAGGCGTTGTTGCAAGGAGGAAGGAAGCAATTTGGTTTGGGCAGGAGAGGAAGAGCACCTGTTCGACAAAATTTCCAGGAAGGTGCTGCCCAAAATTGCAGGGATATTGCTGCCTATGATGACCCATATGAAGATTTCTTGAAAGGCTCCAAGATTAGCTTCCCAAAATTTGATGGAACCAAGGACCCAATTTCATGGTTCAGCAGGGCAGAAAAATTCTTCAAGCTGCACCACGTCCAAGAGAGATTGCAAGTTGAGTTGGCTAGTTTTCATTTGGAGGATGATGCACAAATCTGGTATGATATGCTGCAAGAACATCATGGAGTTCCAAGCTGGCCTGAATTGAAGGAAGCCATGAATCTTCAGTTCGGTCCCTCGGAGTATGAGGATTTTTATGGCGACCTTACTCGGTTAAAACAGGACACAACAGTTCAAGAGTACACCGTTCAATTTAACCGATTGGCCACTAGAGCTGGAAGCATGACTGAAAAGCAGAGGATCAGCAGCTATACTTGTGGTCTCAAGCCCCAATTGAGGATGGAGGTGAAAGCTAGGAAGCCGGACACCTTATTGGACGCTCAAGGGTTGGCTAGACATTTGGAGACCCATGTAAATCAGAAATCAGCAACAATTGGGAGAGCATTGAACAGGGGATATCAATATGCAGCTGGAACGTCTAGCAAGGGAGGAAGTTTTGGGTCGGTCAAGGCTGATGTTGGGGTAGCAGCAGAGCAGCAGCAACTCAAGGAGAATCCTCATGGACGGAAATTCAGCATCAAGCAATTGCAAGAGAGAAAGGAGGCTGGATTGTGTTTCAGGTGTGACGAGAAATTTGTACCCGGACACAAGTGTAAAAGGTTATTTGTCATTGAAGTGGAAAGGGAGGAGGAAATGTCGGAGGATGATGATAGTGACCCGGAAGATGACTCCCTTACTCCAGCCATCTCCTTGAATGCTTTGACGGGAATCATTACCTCAAACACCATGAGGGTTATCGGAAGAGTGGGTGGACACCAAGTGACAATTCTGATTGATTCGGGTAGCTCCCACAATTTTGTGAATGCAAAGCTGGTTCAGAAATTGAAGTTGCCAAAGGAAACCAGCAATGGACCCAAAGTTCAGATTGCCAATGGCGACCGAATGAGTTGTGGGGGAAGGTGTTCAGCTATCAAGATCGAATTTCCAGGATATGCTACAACTTCGGAATTTTTCATACTTCAGCTCGAAGAGATTGACATCGTTTTGGGTATCCAATGGTTGAAGACGTTGGGGCCAATCTTATGGGACTTTGAATCCCTCACGATGTCCTTCAAAGATAAAGATAAAACAGTGGAGTTAAGAGGGCAGATCACTCCTCCGGATCAGTTGTGTGATAAGAAGCGTATTTCACAATCTTTCAAACAAAGAAAACAGGGGTTATTGATGAATTTGCAAGTGGTGAACAGCAGGGGTTTGGGTCTACCGGAAACCACTTTAACAGCTCAACAACAAGATGGAATGGATCAGCTGTTGCTAAGGTTTGACAAAGTGTTTGCTGTACCCAAGGGGCTGCCACCTACACGCCCTCATGACCACCATGTGAACCTCAAGGAGGGAACGATGCCGGTAGCCGTGAGACCGTATCGGTATCCTTACTTCCAGAAAAATGAAATTGAGAGACAAGTGAAGCAATTACTGGAGGATGGAGTAATTCAGCCTACATCAAGTCCCTATTCAGCTCCGGTGTTGCTAGTCAAGAAGAAAGATGGAAGTTGGAGGATGTGTGTTGATTATAGAGCTCTCAACAAGGCAACGATAAAGGATAAATTTCCCATTCCCAACATTGATGAACTCTTGGATGAATTACATGGTACTACCTATTTTTCTAAGCTGGATTTGAGGTCAGGTTATCACCAAATAAGAATGCATGGAGAGGATGTCCACAAAACAGCTTTCCGGACACATCATGGGCATTATGAGTTCAAGGTTATGCCGTTTGGATTATCCAATGCTCCTTCCACCTTCCAAGCTTTGATGAATGAGGTATTTGCTCCATATCTCAGAAAATTTATATTAGTTTTCTTTGATGATATTCTTATATACAGCAAGTGTTGGGATGAACATCTATACCATCTTGAGTTGACGCTAGCTGAATTGCTTAGACATGAGTTGTATGCTAAGAAGGAAAAATGCTCTTTTGGGTTGCGTCAAATTCAGTATTTGGGACATGTTATTTCATCCGAAGGTGTTGGCGTGGACAAGGAAAAAATAGAGGCTATTGTGAATTGGCCGACGCCGAGATCAGTTAAGAGTATAAGAGCTTTTTGGGATTGGCCGGGTATTATAGAAAGTTTATCAAGGGCTTTGGTACTCTAGCAGCTCCATTGTCGGATTTACTGAAAAAGGATGCTTATCATTGGGACCTTCTAGCGGAACAAGCCTTCCATGACCTGAAACAAGCTCTCACAAAGGCTCCGGTGCTGGTGTTACCAAACTTTGATATACCCTTTGTGATTGAGTGTGACGCGAGTGGGATGGGAATAGGGGCTGTTTTGATGCAACAAAACCAGCCCATTGCATTTTTCAGTAAGAAATTGAATGGGAGAAATTTATTGCTGTCAACTTATGAAAGGGAGATGATGGCTTTAGTGTTGGCTGTCCAAAAGTGGCGTCACTACTTGTTGGGTCGATCATTTGTGGTCCGGACAGATCATTCCAGCCTCAAGTTTTTATGGGATCAGCAGATTCATACCATGGCACAACAGAAATGGTTGGTGAAGCTGTTAGGATACGACTTTGTCATCGAATACAAACCCGGGAAGGAAAATAGAGTTGCTGATGCTTTGTCAAGACAGCAGGAAGGCGACTTGCTGGAAACCGTCGGTAATGTGTCCAAGCAAACAGGTACGCCCTCTTGTGCAGCACTCTCCGTGGCTTTGCCAAGTTGGTTAGGGGTGATAAAACAGGCCTATACTACCAATGAGCATTTGTTGAAGTTGAAACAGCAATGTGTTGACAACAAGTTGTCCTCAAGGTGGGAAGTGAGGGACGACATCTTATTTTACAAACACCGGATTTACTTGACTTCCCAAATGGATGTTATACCCATCATTCTGAAAGAGTTTCATGATGGTACTCATGAGGGGATTCAAAAGACCTTGAAGCGACTTAGAGCGGTTTTCTTTTGGTCTCGGATGCACAAGGACGTGATGAGCTATTTGCAGAATTGTGACATTTGTCAAAAGTTCAAGAGCTCCACGTTAGCACCAGCTGGATTATTACAACCACTTCCTATACCCCAACAAATATGGACTTCCATTAGCATGGACTTCATTAGTGGATTGCCAAAGAGTCATGCAAAAGATGGCATTTTTGTGGTGGTTGACAGGCTTTCCAAGTACAGCCATTTCCTTCCTATTGCTCATCCTTTTTCGGCTCAATCTATTGCCAAGTTGTTCTTTGATGAAATTTTCAAATTGCATGGAATGCCGGCTTCGATTGTATGTGACAGGGATCCAACCTTCACTAGTGCTTTTTGGAAGGAACTTTTCAGCTTACAAGGGGTCGCCTTCAACTACAGCTCCGCCTATCACCCTCAAACCGATGGCCAAACCGAAGCAATAAACAAGGTGTTGGAGCAATATTTGAGATGTTTTACAGCAGATAGACCTCATACGTGGGTTAAATGGCTGCCATGGACTGAGTTTTGTTACAATACCAGCTTCCAATCAGCAATCCGAATGAGTCCTTTCGAAGCCGTGTACAATATGCAGCCACCCACCCTTTTGTCATACATTCCCGGAACAGCTAAGACAACAGAGGTTGATGAGGTGCTGAGGACTAGAGATCAGTTGTTGAGGGAATTGAAGGACAATTTAGCGACGGCACAACTGAGGATGAAACATTATCATGATCTCCGGCGCCGTGATGCTGAGTTCCAAGTGGGGCAGCAGGTCTATTTGAAACTCCAGCCATACCGACAAAATTCCTTGAGAACCAAGCGATCAAACAAACTAGCTGCTCGCTTTTATGGTCCTTTTCCAATCACCAAGCGCATTGGTCAAGTAGCTTATGAGTTGCAGCTACCAGCAGATTCTCAAATACACAACGTCTTCCACATATCTCAATTGAAAGCTTCGGTAGTCGCGGGTGTTCATGTCCATACATCTCTCCCAGCTGCAGCGCACATGGAAAGTTGATGTCTGTAATTTGTTGTATTTGCAACCTTGAGGGCAAGGTTGTGTTTCATGGGGAGGGAATTGTTATGAATATTGTTAGTAGATGAGTAGGGTTGTTAGTAGGGGTAATTGGGTAGGGGCGTTTTGGTCATTTCACTAGGGAAGATGCCTATAAAAGTGGGCTGTAACAGAATTGTGTAACAACTTTTACTTTTGAAAATCAAATTCAGATTGCTCCTTCCCTCTCCCTTTCTTGGAGCCCAAGACAAGGGCGTCCCTCTTCTTCCCCTTCTCCTTCTTCTTCTTCTTCTTCCTTGGTTGCTGAAATTGCAGCCCTTCTTCCATCCCTCTTGCTATTGTTCTTCATC
>JAURVB010001206.1:0-15924 GCA_033002965.1 Piper betle | reverse complement strand
TGTCGACGGTAGCGTCGAAAATGGGTGGCGGCGGCGACGTGCTCCGATCAGGGTTGCGGCCAGCCTCGACGGCGCTCGGGATGGTGGGGGAAGCGTCGGCGACGGTGAGAGGGTGAGACTAGTGGTCACAGCGGCGGTGATGGAATCTGGCCCGGAGTGGCGACGGCTAAGGCGGCTTCGTGGCATTGCGGTGGCACGCCGGCAGGCAATCGGTGGCTGGGGTCGGTTGGGGCGGCACGGTGACGACGCAGCAAGGCGGAGGAGTGGCTTCGATCGGCGGCAATGCGGCGTTGCCGACGGCGACGACGGCAGCACACAACGGCGAGGGTTTTGGGAGGGTAAGTGTCGAGAGGGATAAAAATACCCTCAATGGCAAACTCGTAAATAAGTATTGACTCGATTCCTACTCGAGTCAAAATAATAACTAGTTCGTAATAAATTCTAAAAAAATCTAGAAAAATATGGGAAAATCCCATAAAATAAAACAAACACAACAACATCCAAATGACATGCTCTATAACTAATAACACACCCGAATATAATCCAACGCGTCCTAATGCGTTATTCGGCCTAAAACTATTCTACGATAAAATAAAAATAATGATCAATACTGTATACTTCCATATACTTGATAACCCATTTTTCATCATCTTTTAGACATTATCATCGTACACTTGAGCATACATGACCCCTCATCGCTCATAACTCATAGCTAGCCTCAATTCAGCTTGCGGTCCATGAAGCTAACTCGACTCGAACCGACGGTTGAATCGACTGGTTCACTCCCGTAAAACTCTGACTCGAATCACGGGTTTTACAATATGTACTACTTATTTCAGATTCTTCATATTGATTGTTGTAATAGTGATTATGTTTTGCAATTTTTTCATTTTAAATGAAAGATTTTTTGTTTGTTTTGTTGCTGTAAAGGATTCTACGGTATGAGCTGGTGTCATTGATTTAAGAGGCAATTACCTGTGGAACAGAATGAATATCACTTACTATGATATGGAGGGGAAAATATCACATATTAAGTGTGGGAGAGAGAGGGAAAAGAGTGACAAAATTGACCATGAAATCAATTTCCCTTTGGGAGGTATTTGGGTGTTGGGATGGGCTGAGTGATGGGTTGGTTCATTGGCGAAAACCCGCCCAAGTCCTCCTTGTTCAAATGGTTGAAGAGAAGCGTCCATCCCAAGAATCTCAACTTCGCTCCCTTCATCTCTTCTCTCCGCGCCGTGGGTGGTGGCCTTCTCTTTAGAGGTCATTGGCGGTCATCAACATACGGTGGTTCGGCGAACAATGGTGATGGGGATCATGGCTTTCATGGTCGCAAAGTGGTAGTGTGGCTCATTCTCCTCAAAGGGTTCGTGTTGTTCGACAGTCGGCATTTCGTCATCTTGGGCAGTTGGTTCTGTCTCTCTTCTCATTCTCTTGCACTAGTACAATGACTGTAGGTAAAACTAGGTAAAAAAGTTTTGATTTTTTATTTTTAATTTGTATTTTTTGTTGGTTGAGATTAGGGCTAGGTAATTAGGGTTTATCGGGAGATTGGGATTGATCTTCATCTATGGGTGGTAGAATTGACGAGCAAAAAAAGGTGTGATGAGGATGACGCATGGCCGACTTGCTAACTGGAGCCAAAAAAGCAAGAAGGGAACAAAAGGGGGTGATGAAGAATCATCTAAAGAAGGCCAAGAAGGGTAAGCCCCTCCAAAGTGAAAGGAAAGGTAAGCATTTATAGTTCTTTTTTTAGCATTGTATCTGAAATTTCATTTGTCATTGATGGTTATAATGGAGTAAATGTGACATATATGTCTGTGTGTATATGTAGTTGTGACATTTTTTCTTTAGGCTAAGTTCACACTGACTTTGAAAAATATTTCATAAAATTGTAAAGGTTAATAAATATAAGGTTATCTTTGCAAATTGATAAAATATATTTATCATCAATGTGAAGTATAATGCGTGACATTTGTAATTAGTGATATGATATGGAGTAAATGTGATGTATGTGTCAGTACGTGGAGATTGTTGTGAAATTTTCATGAATGTTTAGTACACATTACCATTGATGACTATTTCATAGAAATGTGAAGGTTAATATGTAACACCCCAATTAGATTTTTAAATCTCTGCTCTTATTCCTTTAAAATAGATATACCTAACTACTTAAGGTGTCAAAAGATGGAAGACCTAAAGGAATCTAAATGCGTAACCAAAACACACATGATCACACCAAAAATATGCAAACTCCTAGGGCTGGGCTTATGCAAATAAGACATCCTAAATAAATCAAAATTGCAAACGAAACTTTAAATCCTCAAAAAATCTGGTAAAGTGTCTTCAATAATTAGGATGCGGGAAAATTTTCACAAACCTGCATACATTCACAATTTGTAATCACAATCAGAACATCTACATTTCACACACAGAAATGTTCAAGAGGTGTTCCACCGTGTTCACATTGCATTCACAGAGCATTTACAACACTATTTTTCATTCTTCATGTTGATGGTTTACTTGGTCTTCACGTGAGTCCTCCTGTAAAATCAAACAATACAAGTTCCTCCAACCCATATTTTTTCTTCACTCGGTGTACCTTACAAGTAACAAGGTTTAGGATACCTAAGATATTTTTAACCTTTAATTCTAGGACTTCGGGGCTTGGAGAATTCATGCCCAAAACTTTTACACCTACTGCCCTAGAGTATACTGCCAACAAAACAGCTCAAATACATGTGAGTAATAATTATATTCACACATTCGGTAATTCAATTAAAATGCCCACAGGCTCTTATGTAGGATTCAAAGTGTCTCACTAGCCTAGAATAATATTCTCATTATACGGCCTACTTGCCTTACATGGATAATCACATTAGCACACTAATCTTACATAGTATTTACATCAACGGTCCACTGACCTCACATCAACATGAGCAAACTACACACAACATCAACAGACAAGTCAGCCATCCCCATGAGTCATTCTTGATCCATGCATCCCTTTGACCAAACCTGCAACACCACACTATATAGAAAACATACGTCAATAATCAAAGAATATCAATCCAGAATTAACTACGAAAAACATTTTCAAACTAACAAATAGATGAATCATCTTCTATGGGAAACTTCAGCATGAAATAGGAAAATCTCCACACCTCTACATCATCATACTATAATATGGCCAATAGGTTTAATCATTATCACCAATACAAATATGCACACAAATCAAAATACTTAGCGGTAACGTGCTAGTACTATACATGAGTGAGAATCTGGTCAACACAATATGCCTGCAACCAATAAGGCCTAAACTAATCATAACTAAAATGTATAGTTTGGATACACTCAACGGAGAGCATGCTCGTGCAGAATTCACACTGCTAGCAAGTACTACAACTGATAATCATAATCATAAACATAACCATAATATATTCACTGTCAAATGAGCACCATTGGTGGGTACCGATCGAGCCCCTCAGTGGGCGTCATGTTCCCATCCGTCATGCATGTATAAATAATCCAAAAATTATATAATATGTATGAGGCCTGTGAAAGGCTAATAAATAGCGTTAGAGCAACTTTTGAGCTGGATCTCATTTTTGAAAACTCATTAAGGGATCTCAACTTTGAAGTTTTATTAATCTAGAAGATTGATAAGATGGCCTTTTAGTAGTGGGATCTAATAAAACTCTAAACTACGTCCCACGATATAAAATAAATTTGCGACAGAGCCAACTCCACAGTGCAAAGCATGTATGTGGGAAACCCATACGCATGCTAGAGTCGCGGCTTTGAGTTCTGAGCACCACGACCCCAAAACTAGGCAAAGTAAGGGAAATAAAGGGGAAAAGTGGGGGTGGGTTGGTGGAGGCTCAGGGAAGGCCATAGTAGCTTCTAGGGCACATCTAGGATTAACAAGATATGCCAAATACATGCAACATGACTCTAGGCTAACACGACACAAAAAGTGCGACACACACAAAACACATGTAGACTCGACCCTAATCTATATGACATAACCAAATGAAACACAAACCACCGACATGACAATTGGGATAGACAAGAAAACTCAACCATGGACGCGCCCAATGTCTAAGTTAATACAACACACAAGGATCCTCCTAACACCAGACTGATCGAACCAGACCGATAATATGCTACTTGGATCGAGACAACAACAAACCAAGGGCAAAACACTATGCCGAAAATCGGGTTTTATAGAATATATGAATGGTTATGTTTGTAGATTGATGAAATATCATTGGCATTGATGTGAAGTATAATGTGTAACATTTGTCATTAATGATATGATATGTTTTTGACATTGAAAGAATTTGTGGTTTGAATCATAAAAATATTTGAAGAGGACTTGGCATGTGAGAAGAAGGAGATGCATATGCAGACTCCTCGTACTATGAAGAAATTGATCAACTTGGACGAACTTGTGTTGTGCAGGCGCACCGGGAGATCATCAATAGGACACCATTTGTGAGGTTTAAAGATTTGGTTAGGCTTAGTATGCATCCAGTCACCATGTTGGAAATATTGCTTCCACATTGGTATCCAAAGAAAATATTAGAAGTTTCAAGCTAGGCCCTCACTTGGTTTAGTTCAGTGTTGAATATGTTGTATCAATAACTAAGCTACATAATGAGGAGATTCCTGTTTGTGCTGAGAATTGGAAAGCGACATGCAAGTGGTGTGCTAGACACTTGAAAGGGAATGAAAAGGTTGACCAAAGGATCATTACGATGAAACTAGAAGACCTTTTCGAAAACAGTGGAGATGGACAATAAGAAGTTGAGGATGCATATAGGTTGTACATAGTGTACCCATTTATAACGATGATATTTCCATAAATTAATGGCATATGCTCTTACATGCTTTATGATATGGTGGACTGGAGTGGCATTGCCAAGTATAACTAGGCACAAGAAATGTACTTATTTCTAGTGTACTATATGGGGGTTTGCGACTATTTATGCACAGACCAGGGGGGCAGGGAGACATGCATGGGCAGACAACTTATGTTGAGTTGTGTGGATTTTGCAGGCTTGATCATAATGTTGGAATATTTTTGCTGTATTTTGTAGTGTATATTCTACTTTCTAATCATGTAATGCTATATATGTGTGGATATTTAACATCCAAATATGTGGGCTGACAAAGTCCTTGTTGCGGGTGACCCAAGATTTGAATAGGTGACTTGGGCAAAGTTGACAAAATTGTATGGTGGAAGACACAATGCCTCGTTGGGAAAAAAAGAATATGAGGAGTTAATATATAGCATGAGTGGCAGTAATTTTAGGCTCACTACTGGAGGTAATACATCGTATCAGTTATGACATTTGTTTCAATCATTTTTTTCATTGATGATAGTCTTTATTGAGACCTAATGTTATTGGTGAATGCAAGGAGTTATGTGCAAATGCACCTTTATGACGTTGATAGGGAAATTTGCTAAGAGTAAAGTTCATGTCAAATTGCCAATCGAAAAGTACAATTAGTTGTCAAGAGTGCACAATGATCTTGAGAGTAGGTAAAATACGCTTGAGCATGAACTTCATGGCCTTAAAGAACATCACCAATTGCTTAGTTATTTGAGTGATAGGATTGATGTCTTAGATGGGGGTACTTGTCAGGTCAGGTACCCACAAAACCCAACCTGACCAATCTTGAATAAATAGGGTTAGTATCCATATTATTAGGTTTAGTTTTATAATACAGAGTACCCATTTTAAAATTAATAGAGATATATGTGTATGGGTTTAAATTTTATTATAGAGATATATGTGTATATATATATATAATTAATATGTTTTCAACTTTTCTTTTTGTGTTAACCTATTTTATCTCCTTATTTTTTTAAAATAATTATTTCTATTTTATTTTTTCATGGTGCTATTTAATTTACTTTTTTTTATCATAATTAGTTTTAAATGGTTGGGTTCAGGTAGAAAAAATTTAAATGGTAAATAGTTGAGTTTTGTACTCGAGTTTCAGGTAATTAACATGTTTGGTATGAGCAATATCTGACCAAACCTGATCGATAAGCACCTCTAGTCTTGGGTGGTGGAGTGGCGGTAAGGAAAGAGTTTTAGAATGAGAAAGAACGAGAAATACGTAGATAGGAAGAGGAAGAGGGAGAGATATCAATAGTTGATGTTGGTGAGGATGATCATGTTGTGGATGAGGGGGATGATGGTAAGGATGACGGGGAAAACGGAAATGAGGATGAAAAGGATGAAGATGATGATCATGAGAAGATGATGATCATGAGGATGACAAGGAGGATAGAGTAGATGAAGAGGAGGACAACGATGACAACAACGGCAAGAGCGACAAGCATATAATGCAACCTTCTACACGTTCACCTCATAACGATGGTATGGGAGTAGATGCTATGAAGGATTTATTTGAAGCAGGAAAATGAGATGGTGAGGGTTCACCTCTTGTCCAAGAGCGACAAAACGATATGCTCTATTCATTTATGATCCTTGTGTAATGTGGATGTTGCAATGACAATCCATGTCTTATATAAGTGCAAATATTTTATTTGGACAGCAAAAAACTGTGGACGACATGGACCTTCCTCTGGGTGCAGTTGACAATGAAGAGACAGGAAAAGATGAAACAAAAGTGGCCTTGCTTGCTGTGCGGGGGCTATTGCAAATGAGGTACGACATAATCCTTCAAGTTCATGCAAAGTTTGTCAACATCCAATATGTCCAAGACATCAATCCCTTCATTCAAAAAATTAAGCACTTGACGATCTTCTTTAAGAGCGTGAAGTTCATAATCAAGGGCATCATAATTGCCCTTGATATCATTGTGCATTCTTGACAATTGATTGTACTTTTCTTTGTGCAATCTGTCACCAATTGGTGGTTGATAGACATTACATGGACTTTACAGAATATGCCCTACCTTATTTACAGCAGCCTTAGCATGGCGAGCACGGCCCACTGTCATATCATCTTTTCCCGCCTCTTTATTCTGAACTACACCTATGGGAAGGTCCATCTCGTCCACAATTTTTTCTTGTCCAAACAAAACATTTACCCTTACATAAGACATGGATTATTGTTAATTGCAACATCCACGTCACACAAGGATCATAAATGAAGAGAGCTCTCATAAGAAATATATCTTCTGCAACTTGACTTAGAATAAAGAGGAACAAGTGATTTTTTAGGCTTGTATCTCACCACATTTGCTTCTTTGAGGAGGTTCAGGACCAAAATTTACAGAGAAAAAGCAAGAGACAAGGTAGAACAGAAAATTTTGTATAAAATAATGTAGTGGATGAGCATTATTAAATACCTTCTTTTGAGGGTGTTTTCTCCTTGTCATTTTCAAAAGTAGGCTTACTATCTTCTCCACAACCTCATTCTGACTCATGAGGCTTCAAACTCTCCATGTGCTTGTTCAGTAAACTTGCATGAAATTATTTCAAACATGCCTGAAAGTTACAAGGCAAAGTATGTAACCAAGTGGTAGAAATTACCAAAAATGCAAAGAGATCCAATTGACACCTAAACACCTCTTATCGAGAGTGATAACAATTGTCACATGCTTATGGAACAGTACCAAAAAATGTAGTCATTAATACTCAATTATCTCTTAAAACTTAGCGACTGCAATATCAATTAAACAATGTTAATGAGTGGCTGGACTTACACGCAAAGATGTGAGCAATCGTGACCTATGCTTATTCGTTGTACCCTACATCAAGGAGCTCTTATTGCAAGGAGCATATCAGTTTTTGAGTCATCGCGATCAATAGTATATAGCGTGCACACACACACACACAAATATATATAAAAGATACAACCACTGTTGCACGAATCGGCCGATTCCGTGCGGAATCGGCCGATTTAAATCGGATCGGCGCGATGCCGATCCGATTTCGGGGCCGACTCGGTCGGCCCCGAATCGGCCTCGGAATCGGCCGCGTTCGGCCGATTCCGACCGATTTAACTCGGAATCGGAATCGGCCGATTTAAATCGGAATCGGTTTTTTTAATGAAATTACTAAAATACCCTAGGTATGATTTTTATTAAATCATTTAAGCATGGGTAAAATGGTAATTTGGATTTTAAAAACCTAAAATCAAACCCGCCCCCCCCGCGCCGCCGCCGCTCGTCCGCCCGCCGCCGCCCCGTTTCCGCCCTCCGCCGTGCTCCCCGACTCCGGGCTCGCCGCCGACCGGGCTACCGACCTCGCCGCCGACCTCGCAACGTCGCCGCCGAAGTGTGGCCGGACCGAATCGGGCTGTGACGCACGAATCGCCGCGACTCGCCGCCGACTCGCCGTCGCTCCTGGCCGCCTCGCCGCCGGCTGCAGGCCGCTCCTGGCCGCCTCGCCGCCGGCTGCGGGCCGCCGACATCCTCCGACATCGCCGCCTCGAGACTCGCCGCCGACCGGGCCGGCGGCGGCGGCGGCGGCGGCGGGGGTAAAGAGTGGCATTCTCGTAATTAAAAGTTGACTCGAGTCTAACTCGAGTCAAAAATAATAATTAATTCTAAATAATTTTAAAAAAATCTTAAAAAATATTTAAAAATATCAGAAACTATAATATACAGAATAATATCAAAATAACATCAATACCTAATTTTAATATATTTATATTATAAATTGTCAAATTATTATATATGACCGATTAAATTAATTTGGACCGATTCAACTGAACCGATTCTTGGCCGATTCAGACCGATTCCGATTCCGATTCCGATTCACGGGAAAACCGATTCCGATTCCGATTCCGATTTATGCAACTATGGATACAACCACTCATAGCAATTCAAAGTTTACGAAATCCAAACTCCATGCACTCGAGGTTAGATGCATTATCCATTGATGCCACCTCTTGTGCTGCAAAGAAAATCCTATCATCGTAAGTCAGCACAAGAGCCTCCAACACTCCCAAGTGTTTCCCTACATAAAATGCTTTCCACCATTGAGTGTAGATGTGAACTTCGAGCAGCATCCATAAGTGTGTGCTCCAAAAGGGTCTTCACTCTGATATTCTAATGGTCATTTCTCCCGTAGCCTCAACAAGTGCCCAAATGCCAATGCTAAAAGCTTTGGAAACCTCTCAAAACATAATAGAGGAGTCACACTGGCGAAAAGATGATTGACGCCCATGACCTCACCTTGTGTCTAAGCCAGAAATGGGTCCCAAATATTGCATCACAATACTGAAACATGATTCTTGTTAGATGATTGATGGATGAACAATGGCTTTCAGAGGACGTGAAGCCCTTGAGGTCAAGAGGTTGAACTCTTTCGAATGCAAGCACTTTGACAAACTTTGTCAGAGCACACCCTCGATTTCTCAATTTTGTTGGCTGAAAATCACGTGAATTGATTTGGCTTGATAATGTTTCCCATTCAAAGTGACATTTATCATGCAAGTTCACTTCAATGAGCCCCTTTCCCTTAGCAAGTAGCTGATCAGGAAGAGGCACTTTCCCAGATGCCCTTGCACAATCAAATCGATCTCTTTTCCATGCCTCAAGAAGTTCATATTTGGAGATCACCTCATGTAATTCATTACTTTTCTTTTCTAGCTCTTTTTTCTTTTTCTTTTCGTTTTTGCATCCTTCTTTGCTGCTTCGTCATTTTGCTCTAGTTTTAGTGCCAACTTCTTGGTTCCTTTAAATAAAGTTGTGGCATTGTTGCATACATGTTCTGCCTCATGAGAATCACTAGGAAAATACTTACAGCATTCTGGGCAGGAGATACCAAGTTTATAAATGTTCTTATTTAAATTTTCATAATGATACTTGTGATCTTTTGAGTTGTAAAGCTTCGATCGTAGTCCTCACATTCAAAAAAATTTCGTCATTTTTCATCTGAAAGAAAAAACAGAAGAATAACAAAACAGTAGGAGCTAATACGAACGGTACGAGGTAATAAGAACAGTGCAAGCTACAATAAACTGAAAATTTCAAACCCTAACATATTTGCAATAAGAAACAAATACAATACAAAAGGATAACAAACCTTGTAACATCCCGTTCCGATTCACTTGTTAACCAACTCAAAAATGTTATCGGCAATTGAAATTATTCGCTAATCTACTTAATTTGGTTAAGCTGACCTGGATCTACCTTCAGTGTCTCAAGATGATGATGCAACATACAAAATATGGATGTGATGTTTGGGTTCTAACGTTGTCTTACATGCATGTTATGATATGAAAATAAGTATACAAACAAACTAAGCAAACAAAAAGTTTAAAAGAAATATGTAAGCAAAACGGACAGAGTCTCCCCTAAAGTGCAATAGGGGCCACCCTCTTAACAAAAAGCTGTATATATTTATAAAAATAAAAATCCAAAAACATAGTCCAAACACAATATCTTCTTCACATTCTAGTTTTCATTACTTTCCTCATCATATGGGCCAAGTCTAAACTTCATAACTCACCCTGCTCATTTTCCATTCTCTATTTTTATTCACATACAAAATATTTATAATAGTTCACAGAATATTATTTAAATCTCATCATCCACACAATTCAACACACATCATCATCACCAATTACACTCAGTAGGTAAATGTATGCACGATTTCAGTGTTGCTCATTCGCAGTCCCAATAGCGTTGTAAAAGCTACGACCGAGTCAGGGTTTTATATTAAGAACCTGTTCGTTAGACCGTTATTTTCAAGTCGAGTCAGATTTAGAACACGTAACTGAGCCGACGTCAGTCGCGTGTATGAGCTATGAGGGTCATGCATACCAAAGTATATGATGATAACATCATGAACACAACAAAACAGAATGAGTTATCAAAATATATGAGAATATGCCACTTATTTTTTTCCTTTTTATACATAATGGATCGTAGAATTAGTTTTAGGCCGTTTACCGCGTTAGGACGTGTTACGGGCAGTTTGGGTGGGTTGATAGTTCTAGAGCATATCATTATGATGTTTTGGTGTTTGTTTGATTTTATGGGATTTTTCCTGATTTTTATGAAATTTTTTAAGGATTTACGGCGACTTACTTATTATTCTTGACTCGAGCCGAAAATGAGTCAAGTAATATTTACAAGTTTGCCACCTACCTTTTTCTTCCCTCCCAACGTTTTCTTCCCCAAACCCTTGCCCCAACACTGCCCCCGTTCAGCATCGCTGCCGCCGCTGTCGACGCCAGCCTGTTGCCGGTCATCGTTGCCATGCTCCTCCGCAACGGTGCCATGCCGCCCCGAGCGCCACCGACTCATCGTCCGGCCTCCACGATGCCGGATCACTGCACCTAGCACAGCGCCCACATTGTGCTCCCGTTGTCGATCCGCGTCACTGACGACCGTCGCCGCCATGGTTGAGTGGTAGCCTCAACACCCTCGACCCTCTAGCGACTTTCCCCAACCAGATCAGAGCCCATCACCGCCCAGACCGGCCAGATTCTTCTCCCATCGCCGTTGCTCTATTTTAGGCATTTTTCGGCGTTGGACTCGCCGAGCTAGTTCCAATGGTACCCAATATGACCACTTTTTGGCCAGTAGACTCCGCCAGTGACTGTTGCCGGAAAATTGCCAGAGAGGTGCTGGAAAAACCACTAAAGCCGTCGAAAAACCGCCAGAATTTGCTGTAAAACTGGATTCACTAGAGTTTGTCGGATCTTCCGACGGAGCTCATCCAGTCGATCCCGATTGAACTTCGGACGCCGATGAGCGCCAAATTTGAGCTCCGAGACTCGCGACGGAACCCTAGTCGTCGCCGATTGCCGACGACGTGAGATATATTTACCTCTAAATTTATAATTTAAACTTGATGATTGTTAGCACAACATGCTAGGGTTGGTTTATTGATGTGATTAATGCTTAATTATGGATGAAATGATGAGTTGCATGATGAGATTAAGTGTGAATGAAGAGTAAGTGATCTAATGAGAGCATGATAAGTGACTACGACGTAACTTAGAAAAACGTAATAAAATTAGTATGAATAGGATGAGTTAGAATTATTTTCACATCTATGATTATTTGGTTGTAGCTGGATACTGTTTGTATTTTGAGTGTGATGTTCATTGTGTGTGATGCATCATTTAGTTAGCGGGCGTTAGTATTTAGTTTTGATGTGTAGGTACGGAGTAGGAGCTCGCCGCCTAGGCGCGATGACACGCTTGGAGCTTCTACCAGGTCCGTTTAGGACTCGACTTTGTTTTTAATCTCTTCTATTGTATGTTTGATTTTATTGCCTGCAGGGCGGGTTAAGTGGCGTTTTATCGGATCCCACTTAACTCGGGCCATCTAGCCGAATAGATTTTCGGATTAATAACCCCTCGAGGATGAGATCCCTCGAGATGATTTCGAAAACAAGATCCACCACAAGTTGCCTTCGAGCCTATTATATAAATCCCTACCCAGACATATATATACATATATATATATATATATATATATATATATGTATATAGTTTCGCATTTTCAGTGAGACGAGAGATGGAGAAATCGACTGCACGTACCATGAGCGGATGCCTGAGAGTCAAAGTGGGCTCTGGATTAGTGCCAGCGGACTGTTCCATTCCCGAGGGATCCTGACAACTCCGCGTTTGAGTTCCTCACACCCGGAGAACGTGGAGGTTTACGGGTTCTGTTTAGTACAGCGCATGTCCAGACTTGTGGTTCAAAGGGTACTAAAGGTGGGCTGCCTGAGAGTACTCGGCCTTCGTGCTCAAGGCCAGGGAAAATATGGAGGTAAGGAGAGGGCTTAGGATTTGAGACCAGAAAATGAAGTAAGAAAATGTCGAGAGCGGCATCAGCAGCAGCAGATCAGTAAGTTCAGGATGCTACCAGGTCTGCAGCCCAGTGGTTCCTTAGTAGTGCCCTTCAGAGTGTTCACGTGGAGTATATGATGTTTTATTTCATATAAGAGTTTGCTTTCATAGCCAGCTTATTATAGTTATTTTATTTCTGGACCAGTAACACTTGTTACTAACGTGTTTTTATACTATATGTAGGTGATAATCACAAGTTGGAGGAGCCAGCTTGGACGGAGGAGCACTGTTGTCGCTTGCATACATGTCAGTCGATAGAGTGGTTAATATTCTATTTATGAAGCTATTATATTGTGAATGTTGTGAAATGCTAAGACATGATAGGATATGATTAAATGCAATGATATGATGATGTGACATGATTGAATGCTAAGACACGATGACAGAATGTGAAACATAAATAGATTGCGTAGCAAGACCGTGGTGGGTTGAGACCCAAGCTTTAGAGTGAGTAAACAGTATATCAGATTGTGTGAATGAAGTTGCGTGATATATAGATACATACTTGTATATATGGTTATATATAGTATTTTGACAGGGTGACCCCAATTGCACATTTAGGGGAAATTCTGTCCGTTTTATTTCAGAATTTTCATTGATTTTGATCGTAATTGTAATGGTGTGTAATTTAGTTTGCATGTCATTCATGTAGTACCATGTTAGGGTTTGTGCATTCATCCATGCATTGTGAGTTGTATCTTCATCTTAAGATGTCGAGATTGGATCCGCATGAGTTAGGTTCGGGTTAGCCGACCTAACCGGGGCCTGCAACATGCTGGTTTGGTTGACGAGCGTGAACCGGATTTGGGGTGTTACAAGTGTTCGTTACTTGTAGTTCTCACCTACATATATAATAAAAAGAACAGTAACAAGTGTTACCGGTCCAGAAATAACTAATAATAAACTGACATAGGAGAGCTGACCCTCCTGTTGAATGAAAATATCATTACTCTTCCTCATCGAACTCTGATAAGGGCAATAACTAAAAGCCATCGACCTTGTGCGACAATATCCCTTTTCTATCTCATCCTCATCCATTGGCCACTTTAAACTATCCCTTATAAGGAAAATCATTATGTTTTCTTTTTGCCATTTATATCTTCTGTACCACTCCTGGCTCTGAGTACAAAGGCCGTGTACTCTCAAGCATGCGCTTCAAACTACAAGTCTAGACATGCGCTACATAGCAATACTCATAAACCTTCACACTTCTCTGGGTTTGAGGAACTCAAATGTGGAGTTATCAAGATCCCTCAGAAATGGAGTAAACGCTCACCAATTCTAGAGTCAGCTTTGACGAACACACGCCTTATCTCAAAACACTACCTTCAGTTTCCCCTCATCTCACATCTCACTAAAAATGTGAAAAACTACATGTACATAGGTATGGGTTGTGATTTCAATATAATAGGCCCGAAGGCATTGTGAGTTGGATCTGAGATTTTCGAAAACAAACTTGATGGATCTCATCCTTAAGAGTTATTAATTCAAAAATCACAAACGACTAGATAGCTCGTGTGGAATGTGATACAATAAATTCACCACTTGACATGTCCGCTTACCTGTTAAAACAAAACATGATAGAGTACAGAAGTCTAACCATAAGCGAGTCCTAAACAAACTTGGTAGAAACTCCAATTGTGTCCATGCGCCTAGGTGGCGAGCTCCTACTCTATACTTACACATCAAACTAAAAGCTAACACTCACTCATGATGCATTCACACATCCTGTAGCATACACACATCAATACATACTCACACCATATCATACATTAATCACACATAAGTTTTCCTACACTACGTGACATTAGATTGCGATACTTAGTTTACCAAATTAGTTTCTTAGCATTCATTTTAATACAATTCAATCAAGCAATT
Organism: Piper betle; assembly: GCA_033002965.1. NCBI lineage: Eukaryota > Viridiplantae > Streptophyta > Magnoliopsida > Piperales > Piperaceae > Piper > Piper betle. Next base: position 1,246 of record JAURVB010001206.1, on the reverse strand, counting down.
CATGTTTTTATTTACAATAAAATAGCTAAAACATCAATTCATCAATCCTAGCATGCTATATTAATAATTATCGCTTTTAAAAAATTAAATCGGAGTTAATATACCTTGCATCATCGGCAATCGGTGACGACTAGAGTTTCGTCGCGCGACTCGAGACTCAAATTTGGTACCCAACGGTGTCCGAAGTTCAATTGGGTTCAACTAGGTAGAAGATCCGACGAATTTCAGTGAATCTAATTTTTCAACGATTTCTAGCAGTTTTTTGGCAGTAATCTGGCAATTTTCCAACAACTTTTTTGGTGAAGCAATCGGGGCTATGGGTTGGCACCAGCTCGATGAGCTCGACCTAATGGTAGTGGTGGCGTGGACCGGTAATGACGGTGATGAGTTGGCTGTGGTCAGTCGATCGTCCAATTGGCCCTTGATCAGCCTCGGCGGCTGCATTGGGTGTGGGGGAAGTGATCAGGGGTCGAAGGGGGTGGTGTTGGTGGTGCGGCAGCATGGATGACGGCGAATCGACGGTGGGAGAATGTTGTAAATTAAATTTTAGTAAAAAATATAAAATTAGATAAATGTGATTCTAAATCTGAAATATACACTTTTATTTATGACACAGAATCTATCAGAAAATCCTGCAATAGATTTTGTATTTGAAGGATGGAGGTGGGTTTCAAACATTATAGGCTTCTTAGTGGGTGTGGATGACTATAAAAAATGTATATGCATACATTTGTACAACAAAAAGAATCTGCGATTAATATGGGGAAAAACTACCAAAAATTGCTTTGGAATTTATTTCTTTTTGTAAGCCTGTTTGGTTAACATGAAAGAAATATAAATGACATGAACATTTTTAGTTGTCAACTGACTACAATTCGTATATATATAATATATTTTTTTAAAAAATTAATACTTTTGTAAGGTATTTATTTTCAAATTATTCAAGATTATCTTATGCGGCCCACACATGTGTCACACCTGTTTTCGTAACGACCCAGCCCAAAGTGCAACGTAATGGGCCAAGTCATTTCTTTAAAATGGGTACCCGGAAGTTAAAGATCTATAGTCCATTCCCACTTATAAACAAGATCTTCTCCCAGTAGGTATTAGATATGGGACTAAGTTGAGGGATCTCACAATCCACCCACCTTAGGGAATTTCGTCCCCGAAATGCCTATTCTTGGCCCGTTGCTAGCCCCAGCCCACGACCTTTCTGGCCTGTGACCGGCAGCCTAGCCAACGTTTC